>CAUYPK010096981.1:0-46122 GCA_963574355.1 Loris lydekkerianus
GGAGTGAAGGGGGCAGTCCTCTCTTTCGCTGTGACTGACCAGCCTCCCTAGCCCATCTGGATCATGTCTTCTGCATTCCTGGCTGGACAAGGAGGGAAGGGAGGGAGGGAGGGATGGATGAATGAATGGATGGATGGATAAAGGAAGGAGGGAAAGAAAGAAGGAAGGAAAGAAAGGAGGAAGGAAGGGAAGGAAGAGAAGGGGAGAAAGAGAAGGGAAAGGAGAAAAGGGAAGGAAAGGGAGGAGAGGAGAGGGGAGGGGAGGGGAGGGGAGGAGAGGAAGGAAGTGATTTAGAGCTTCTTCTAAGGAGCCTGGAGACTCCATCTTCAGAGTCCACCCCAGAAATAAGGTTGGTTGAAGAGGAAAAGTTATAAAGAAAGACTTGCATTAGTCCTTTTTTCAAGTTAAAATTTTGTATGAATTCAAGGACCTTGAGGGGAAGACCCCACATCATCCTCTTATGAAAACTTCTAATGTGGGCTTTTTTTTTTTGACATAGTGAGGCTATGTCACCCTCAGTAAAGTGCCATAGCATCACAGCTCATAGTAACCTCAAATTCTTGGGCTTAAGCAATTCTCTTGCCTTAGCCTCTGAGTAGCTAGAACTACAAGCACCCGCCACATCCCAGCTATTTTTTGGTTGCCGTTGTCATTGTTGTTTAGCAGGCCCGGGCTGGGCTCAAATCCACCACCTTTGGTGTATGTGGCTGGAGCCCTACTCACTGAGCTATGGGCACCAAGCCCATTATCTCTTACTGGAACCAAGGAAGGAAACATCCTAGGAAGTATTCAGGCAGTGATCTCCACCCACCAATGGTGCCAACATCCTGTGTTTTATTTAGCCATAGGATTTCTCAGAAAGAGGCACTGTGTGCTTGACAAAATGCCACGAATTATACAAAGTCCCAGAAGTCTGACCCTCATTGATTTCTTCATATTTCTTGATCAGGGAATTTTCATATTTTTTCAGACCTAGGCTCACACCTTGAGGGCCTTGCATTATCCTCTGGAAGACTCACCATGTGACTTTCTAAGTCTTTAGACTTAGACGAGTTAGACCCTAGACTCTTACCTAAAGACCTCTCTGGATCACTCAAGAGATGATCTTCTGGGCCATTCTCCAGGCTATATCTCTGATCCTTCTTCACATCCTTCTTTAGTAAAAGAATTTTTGAACATCTCTCATAGAAGCTTCCAGATTGACTCAATCTTGAATTCTATAGATCTTCTGTTCTGACCTTTAAAGAAAGAAATCCACAAGAGTTCATAATGGCACTTTGATTCAAATGTCTGAGGAATTTCTCTCAGAAGACATAGCAGTGACAAAGACTCATGAATCCTATGGGGCAGGCTGGTGTTCAATAAGCCTCTTTCAAAGGTGATGCTCTATTTTCTTCTGAAGCTCACCACTAGGATGAAAATCTCCAGGAAGGACAGAGATTGGAACATAAGCCTTGGCTCACCAATGTAAGGTTGGGAGCTGGAAGACAAACGTCATCCTGAGATTTCTTGATCACAGAGGGTAAACTCTATACAATTTTGTTTTTTTCTGCAACACATTCCATTCTACATGGTGAACTTCAGATGGTGTACTTCTTTCTAGGGTTTAGGAGGCTCAGATGATAGAACTGGGAGTAAGGAATGAAGTTGGGACTAGGACTGGACCTAAATGAGGGATGTGGACTGAGATAGAGGCAGGATATGAGGCAAAATTTGAAGTTGAGCCTCATTCAAGGCCAGATGTTGGGAATGAAGTACTGGGGATTCTAGGGCTATGGAGCTATTTGAAATTCTACTGAGGAACAACAGTATCAGGGATGAAGACAGTAGATTGTGGGGACTCACTATGCAGAGGTAGAAGACCACAGAAGAGCTGCATATATTTTTCTCTAGATTGCCCTCAAAGGTCTTAGAAAACAGTTGGTGATAAATGTGCATCTCCTCTGCTTTGACTTTTCTGGTCCAAAATGGAAGCTGAATTATGCTTATCAGCAGTTTTTGCTGAAGAATTTAGTTGGTAATCAAATTGCTTTTTTAATGATATTGTCTTCTTTTCCTTCCACATCAGGAAATCAATCTTCTTTTTAACCTGTCTCTCCAAGAGTTCCAGAATATCAGTATTAAAAAAAGAGAAGGTAACAAGTTTTAAAATGTTGGCTGTAGGGTCTCCTATGAAAGAGACCTCAGAAGAGTTGGGAGCAAGAATCTCTTGCTTAAAATCACGTTGTGTCAATTTGGAGGGGAACAAGTCCTTGGCATAAGGCTGCCACCAGGAGAATTCTGAAGTAAGGATTGAAGGGCCAATACCTCTTATTATCTGGAGAAGATATCTCCAGGGCAGGCTTTGGTACGATGGAAATGGATTCAGAATGAGTCACAGTTAAAGTGCCATCTGGTAGTGGTGAAGCAGGGTGAAGCAAGTGAAGCAGCGTGTGATGGGGGAAGCATGGGAATTTGTGCAAACCACTGCTTGGGATAAATTTGGTAAATGGTCAACATCTTGTGAAATAATGGTCCTTATAGGCTGGAAGCAGTGGCTTGTGACTGTAATCCTAACACTCTTGGAGGCCAAGGCAGGGGAATTGCTTGAGCTCACGAGTTCAAGAACAGCCTGAGCAAAAGTGAGACTCTGTCTCTACTAAAAATAGAAAAACTGAGGCAAGAGGATCATTTGAGCCCAAGTTGGAGGCTGCTGTCAGCTATGACGCCATAGCACTCTAACCAGGGTGACAGCTTGAGACTCCATCTCAAAAAAAAAAAAAAAGTCTTTATAGACAAAATGGCCTATGGTTAGAAAAGACGATCTGCCCCCTGAATATGATGTGGTGGGAGAGGGGCAAAGACAAGTGGCTGGGGTAAGGCATGGTGACTGGGAATTTGAAATCAAAAGGAGGAATAGGCTCTGGTGGTAGTCATCCAGTGGTGAGAGTGAAAGTAAGTCAGATAAGGGTGAAAGAATGGAGGAAGGAGGTGGAGAAGGCTCAGGCAGAGGGGCTGGTACTAATTCACCTGAAGAATTACTGACAGGGTGGAGGACAAAGTTCATTGATGACTCTGATACAGAAATTGGGAGAAGCTAAAAGTGATACACAGTGTTGGGGGTCAGGGGTCCTGATTCCCTGAACCCAGTTGACAGTTGACCTGGTTCAATTATTAAGCTGAGCTAGAAAGTTCAACTGAGGCACAGTGGTAATCAAAAGCAAAGGTGAATGGAAACTGGAAATAAAACTGGAGCCAGCACAGGCAGTGTGAATAGAAAGCAAATGTAACCGCTTAAATTTCAGTGTAACAAAGTGAGATTTTATTTAGGAAGAAGAAAGAAAGTTTAGAGCACTTCCGAAGAAAATTGGAAGTAAGTCCCTCTTATAAAGGAGCAGAGGTGACAGAAATGCAGGTGAGGCAAAGGCCTGCAGGGATATAGATACCCTTTTTCTTGGTTTGAAATTGGTCCCAAGTCTTTCATTGGCCTCTCTGCACCTTCAGGCAGTATTGCCCCTTTACACTGGTCATTGAATATCTCTTTCTATTGGTCATTACTTACCTAGGTTACCTCATACTCACATTCTTATAGCCTTTCCAGACTTCCTGGTTAAGCATGACAGGTTTTCCTCCCACTTTCCTTGAAACCCCTTTCTCAGTGTCCCTTCTCACAGAGAGAGTTGCATCTTCCATGGACTGTGGGAAGAGCACTTCTGTGACCTCAGCAGTTGTGCTATTACACACATCACAGAGGGGGGTCAGGACATTAACAGCTGACAAAAGCTCAAAGTATCATGATCTCCACTTCTGTCCTGCAGAAGACAGGAGGTACTAAGCTTCTGCCAGAACCAGAACAATGAAAAGAGAGTCTGATAGCCTAGCTGGGGTGTGCTGAAGCCTGTGAACCCCCTCACCTTGCCCCTACATTCATACACCCATTCACATACCCTCTCCCATCACTACAGTAAGGTGCACTAAATCCCTGAGATGCATGAAACATTTTTAGAAGGAAACCAGGAAAGGAGAGGAAAGATTAATCACCTTGTCAGAAAAGAAAGCAGCTTCCTTTCTTCCTCTGCTTCTCTATGGCAAAATCTCTGACCTAGAAAATCAGGAGAGTAGGTTATATATAAGGAAGGTAAGAAGCACAGGGATTATACAGAAGTCCCGTGGGATACAAAATCTGATAGCACCAAAAATCAGCAGACAAGGCCAAATGGTCAACAATAATATTGACAATGTTCACATGTACATGTGGCCTCATCTATAAAGTACTTTCACATACATTATTCCACATGATACTGAAAACTACCACGTGAAACACAGATAACAGTGGAGTTATCTGTGAGATGTCAGAACTTTTTTATTGTAATGTAATGAGGTAATTGAATCCAATAATAAAAAACCGAGGCTCACATTTTTTATGTCTTTATTTTGTGTGTCAGTTTTTTAGATTCATTTTTATTATATTTTACACAAGTATCAGTGCACACTTGATGGGCTGGGGCTCCTTCACCACAGCTAGTTTAAGAAACTATGGTCTAATGTATATCCTCCACAGTGAAGTCTGGTGTGGAATCAACTTTGTTTGTTACCTTGTCTGGATCATAAGGTGCCCAGATATTTGGCTAAATATTACTTCTGGGTGTGTCTGTAAAAGTGTTTCCCAGTGAGATTAGTATTTGAATCAGTGGACTCAGGAAAGCAAATGTTCCTTCCCAATGTGAGAGGACATTAATTAAAACCTGAGGTTGTGTGACATCTGCTACACTCTTTGAGGTGACCTTGGAGAACCTAGTCTTATTGAGAAATCTAGTTTGGCTTTCACATTTTACAAACACTAAAGAAAAGTTCTAACTTTCTAACCCTAACTCCCTAACCCTACAGAACAAGGGGGTATTTGTGTTGTAACTAATTCTTCATACTGCACTTACATAAATACCTCTGCAAAACTGAAAATGCATATTCATAAAATAAGGCAAGCTTCATTGTTGCAACAGATTAAAAGGGATGATCTATTCTGTTCTTTCTGAGATCTTAAACTTTAGCCTTTCCCTTTTACTACTTATTCTCTTGATTTACCTCCTGACAAACATATTAATCAAATGTGGACTAAAATGTTATTTTAAAACAAGACAAATGCCCTCAAACACTACTACTACTACAGACATACAATTATTCATCTATAATTGGTGAGTATGTTCAACAACAAGCTGAACACTTTCATTCCTTAGACCCCAACTATGTCCCACTTTAACAAGAAATAGCCAGATTCTTCAATGCCTTTATTCCTCCAAATTGAGGAATAAACGAAGAAAAGAGGAATATCCTAACCAGCTCCACAAACAAGAAAACATTTTTATAGTTTTTAAAATTCTCTTCTGTTTCACGTTCCCGGGCCAGTAAGATGAGCTGATCAGAACTTTGTACCTTTCTGTTGGATTGATGCACTCCCTTTTGAATTTCTTTCCCAGAATCAGCAGAAAGTTCCTAGAGCCATGAGATAACTACAGGATCTCACACCACCTGTTTGGAGAAGACAAAATAAGCAACACCCCACCACAAATTATGCCTCAGGACCCACGGAACAGCCAATCACCATATCCTGCCTGGACACAAAGCTGAAAGAATGACCAATATTAACCCCTATCTCATGATACTACTACAATCCCTGCCCTGGGTAGGATATGCCTGCCATATTTTTGATCACAGGATGTATGTGTTAGCATGACTTCTCACTGTTCCTTGCATTCCACCCCAAATGTACAATGTTGCTCACACCCCTCATACATTACTCACTTCACCTCTTGACTGGAGAGGCAGATTTGAGACAATACATACCTTCCCCTCCCAGCTGATGCCTCCTCTGCAATAAATAAATCCTTGACAACCTTCCACATCTCAGTAACTGGCTTTCTGTGTGGGGAGCAACAAGAACCACCACCACCCCTTGCGGGTTCATTAACAACTCTAACACCTAGGCCATAAACCCTGAATCTCATCCAGACCCTCACCCTCATTCTAAGCCTTTCTTTACACTCAATCTTTAAGAGAGCCCTACACCCAAACTCTTAACTCTTTATCACATCAAGCCCTGAGCTTTAAACCTTAATCCTCAATTCATAATTCCTAACCATCTTTGGGATCAGTTTTAGCAAGTTTCTATTAGAAAATTGGTTTAGGAGCTCAAGGTAGAGGATTAGGCTTTTAGAGTGGAGTGACCTTCACTTACCTGCACCAGATAACTTGGGAAGATGCTTCCTCCATCCCCGGTACCCCAGGTCATGGCAGGAGAAAAGTGCCCAGGAGGGGTCTGGCACTTCACATGCTCAGGGTTCACTGGGGAGGGGCCGCAGCCAGCCGGGCGACCCCATGAGAAAGCTGAGGGCGCGGGGCCTGGCTGGTATGTGCTCCTCTGCACTTGCAAGAAGAGCTGCCATCGTGTGCGCTCCTGCCGACTTTACTTTTGCTTTACTCGGATATATTTCACCCACTCCCACAAGGTTACCTGGAGACGCATGCAGCCGGTATCAGTTGTGGGCCTAAGCTCAACCGCGCACAGGAAGCGACACGTGCATTGATCCACGTGGACATATAACCCGGGGGCGAGGCCTCAGGAGTTTTGTGCACATACGCAGGCCTAGCTCCTCACGCAACCAATCGCAATCTGAGAAGGCTGCCCGCAGTCCTGATCTCTGAACGGAATTTGCAGGCCGGTGGCTCCGTTGAGGAATTTGAGGCACAGGCAGCCACATCCAGGCAGTGGCGCCGGGTCATTACCCACCTCCCCTCTGCGCAGGAGCGCGTGCGTGGGAGAGCACTGCGCAGGCGCACTGCAGAGCGTCCGGGCCAAGGCGGGAGAGCTGAGAGAAGATGGCCGGCCGGGCTGGCGCTTCCGAGGCGCATGCTGCGGGAACCCAAGAGTGGGCCCAGAAGGCTGCAGGTAGTGATGGGAGTCCCCAGAAGGGTGAGGGCCTCCCTCAGGGCCTGGGCTTGAGAGAAGGCGGAGGCCAGAGTCTGAACTTCGTCGGGCTGAGGCGGGACCTGCTTCCTTAATTGGCCGAAATGATTTGAGGCCTTTATGACGAGAAGTTTCGACTGTTGTACAAAGATGAGAGTTTAATTACACAGATGTCTCCCACTTAGGTTTGACACGTTGAATTCTTACCATATATGCTCCATGTATCTTTGGTTTAGGCCATTAGTCAGAAGGCACCCTTTCACTTCGGGCCAAACAATTTACAAATGCAGCTCTTGGTGCCAACCAAACCTAAGAGAATTGTTAATCCCCCACGATTCTCGTCGTAGCATTAGCAAGTACCCAGCGGTCCCTATCGCGTGGAAGTGGCTCTCAGCCGCAGGCCCGGGACAGAGCTCCCCCTGGTCTCCATCTTCCTGCCAGGAGAGGGGCAGGGCGCTTGTTCAGACCTGCAGATGAGACCTGCATCCCAGAGAGAGAAGAAAAGTGAAACTTTCTCCTCTGGCCACATGCCCCTCAGGGAGGACATGCTCCTGCGTGTTTTTTTTTTGTTTGTTTGTTTTTGGGTTTTTTTGTTGTTGGGAGGGGGGTTCAGACTTATCCAGAAATGAGAGAATTGTACAATGAATTCCCACACACCTGTCGCTCAGCTTATCACTCTCTGCTCTAGTTGGTCGTCTTTCCCCCTGTTAAAATAATACAGTAAGCATGTGTTGGTCACTTCCTCCAGACCTACCTACGTCAGTGCAAGCTTGGTAGATGGCTGGTGCTCTGTAATGTTTCTACAAAACGAAGACATAATGATAAGGCTGGGTTCAGTGACTCATGCCTGTAATCCCAGTAGGTTGGCAGGCCAAGGTGGGAGGATCACTTGAGGCCAGGAGTTTGAGACCAGCCTGAGTAAGAATGAGACCCCAAAATCAAAATTTAAATCACCTGGATTTTTCTGAAAAGGTAACCCTAAATATAAACAAAACACAAAAATAATCTTTTTTTCCTTATCAACATGATTTGGTGAAATTAAACCAAAACAGCTATAGACAAATCAGCTTAAAGAGCCCTATTTGCCTTTAAAAACAATACATGACAGCCAATTGTTAAAAAAAAAAAAAAAAAAAAAAAAAGGTCAAAAGATCAAAATACTTTCTTCCATAAGCTTAAATATAACAGCTGTATTTTGGGCCACATGTTTACGTTTCAAAGTCTTCAAATTTGGGAACTGTTCATTTTGGGATTTTTTGTTTGCTTTTTTGATCTACACAAGATTACAACATGGGGACTGTGGTTAACAGCAATGTATTGTATTCTTGAAAATTGCTGAGAGTAAATGTTAACTGTTCTAACCATAATAATGATAAGTATGAGTGGTAATATATACGTTATTTAACTTCAGTCAGCCATTCCAAAATGTATAGATATTTCAAAATGTCATGTGGTACACAATAAGCATGTGTAATTTTTATTAGTTTAAAACTTTATAGATGCATTAAGGAAGCCTTAAAAAAAAAAAGATAAATAGCCCTAAAAAATGTGGGGAAGTTATTTCCTTTACATTCACATGGCCCTCTTGAATAAATCTCAAATGCCAAGAAGTCTTTCCTAATTCAGTTCTTTTTTATACACAATAAACTCTTAAAATTAAAAAAAAATAAAAGAGTGAAACCCCATCTCTACAAAAATATAAAAGTTAGTTGGGCATGGTAGGGTGCACCTGTAGTCCCAGCTATTTAGAAGGCCCAGGAGTTTGAGGCTACAGTGAGCTAGGATAATGCCCTTGCAGTCTAACCAGGAAACAGAGAAATACCCTGTCTCAAAAAAAAAAAAAAAAAGATCAATGAGAGACCATTGAAAAAGATCACTGAGGTCAGTTCATGTGTCCCTAAAAGCCCTTTTATTCTGTAAAGGTCTTCTTTTCTCTTTTTTCCCATCAAAATTTATTTGCTAAACAAACGAGGTTGTTTTTCCTGTGGAGTTTCTCAGTTTGGTTACTGATAATTGCATCTCTGTGTGCCAGGTAACATGTTGCTCTGTCCCTATATTTCCTCTGAGTTTATAATTACATCTATACATTTCATAAGCATTAGCATCATTTCTTGGCAAGAGTTCTTAATAGGTGCTAATCGCATTACGCCAGGTGGCTCATGATGTGTGGTTATCTTTATTGTGATTTTAATGCCATAAATAGCAATTTTCTAGATCTAATTATGTGGTTTTAAAAGTTTCCAATAACTATAAAAATTAATATGAAATATTATTTTACAGGGAGACATTAGAATCAGCATTCATTATATATAGGAAAACTATTTGTATTTATATATGTGTTAACTAGACTTCTTATTACACTTTCTTACTAGTCCTTGTTGTCTTATATAAGAGTCTCCAGAACTTTTTAATGGATTATGACATATGCCAGGTATAGTGATTTTTGACTCCATGCTTCAGTTTTTATACCCTTGTTTTTCCCCTGCATTATTATATCAGGAGCTTTGACCTTACTTTGAACAGCCTCAGTAGTGACAGCTCACCCTGCCCTCACCTGGAGTTTTATGAAGGGGATATCTGCTGTCATTTCATCCTATCGGGAAAAGGTGACCATGGAGGGGCCTGGTACCATCTTGTGCACTTGTCCAACTCAAAACGAAGAGCAGGACTGTCAGATCCTTTCTGTGGCCTCTCATTTGAATGCATTCTGAAAGGTTTGGTTTTGTCTCTACAGGGCAGGACATGTCCTCACAGAAAATTGAAGACTTGATGGAAATGGTGAAAAAGCTGCAGAAAGGTCACGTGTCTCCTCTGTGTCTGAGGTGTCTCCTCTGTGTCTGAGGCTCAGCTATTGAGGTTTGGGGTCAGGCAGATGGGGTTTAATTCCAGGCCCTACGATTTATAAACTTGGGAAATTATCCCCTTCACTTTTTCTTTTACAATTTAATTCCTTGAACTAAAAATTGGGCCCTGTGATTCAAAATTAAAGAAGCATAAGGTTGTACGAAAGTAAAATGTTTTCCCCAAACCCTGTCCCAAGCTCCTTTCTGGTCAACCATTTAGCTCCATTGTACTCCTTTAGATCCAGAGCTGTCACTGTCACCTCCCTTTTTTCCCACCTCACGTCCTGCTGCTCCCTACTTGCTCACCAGACTCCTGCCAGCCATGTTCCCACCTCCAGCTGCCTGCCCTGTTTGCTTGACTTAGGGCCTTCATGACATCTTCCCAAATCTGAGAAATAACTAACTACTCCTTTGCTCTTTAACCCCTTGCCCCACTTTATTTCTCTTGACCACAGTTACCACAACCTGACTCAGTATCTCTATTGCTGTTTTTTGTGTCATTCCTTCAGAATGTGAGCCCCATGAGGGCTCCATACTGTTTGCAGTAGGTGCTCAACATATCTGTGTTGAATGAAGGCAGCAGAGACACAGGCTGGCAGCCATCCCATTTGACTGCTTTGTCATCAACTCAACCTCTTCCTCCCTGCAGCAGGAAACCTAGAGCCCCGTGTTGAGGTCCTGATTAACCAGATTAATGAAGTTCAGCAAGGTGAGGTCAGGAGCCTTGGCTGCCATCCTGAACCAGTTACTTGATTTTCTGGGCCCCTTCTTTCAAAAATACTGCCTATTAATGACAACAACAGAGCTAAGTACAAGGTGCTTCGGCATGCATCTGCCATAGTCATATGCCCACATGCCCTGCTGCCAGCTGAGAAAGGGCCTGGACTCTGGAAGCCTCTGCTCCATAAAATTGAGGCCCCACTAAGCTAACTTGAAGGCAAATGTAAAATGTCATTATTTACAAGGGAATAGTGTAGCTGGAGGTTGCACTCACACTATGTCTGTCTTGCTGTTTGGTGAAGCAAAAAAGAAAGCAAATGCAGAGCTAGGAGAAGCTCGAACCATCTGGGAGGCCCTGCAGAAGGAACTTGACTCACGTAAGCAAACCACGGGTGATCCAAAGGTCCCTACACTGTCTTAAGCATCTTCAAACGTTATATTCCAGACACTCAGCATCCTTGCCACAGACAAGGGCCCTGTACCCTTCCCAGCCTCATGTCCTCTCCTCTCTGCTTACCAGAGTGTTCAGTACCCTCCAAACACACTCCTGCTCAGGGCCCTTCCCAAGATGTTTGTGTCACGCCCCCTCACCCTGATAGTACAGGTCCCTCTTGCCTCCTGTCACCATTCAACTCTGAGCTCCAAAGTCCTCTTCTCAGACAGGCCTTCCCCCATCATCTCATCTTAAGATGGCATCCTGCCCTCACCTAGTCACATGCCCCTTGCTGTTTGATGTATTTCTTTACAACCCTGTGTCACTTCATGAGTGAATTTTTTCCTTTCCCCTCCATGTAAAAGCATGGGTAATCTTGCAGAATCTTCACAGCAACCCTCTGTAAACACAAGGCCCTTTTGTGCTTATAGGTATTGTGGGCACCAGAGGGGAGG
The DNA here is from genome assembly GCA_963574355.1 of Loris lydekkerianus. Classification (NCBI taxonomy): domain Eukaryota; kingdom Metazoa; phylum Chordata; class Mammalia; order Primates; family Lorisidae; genus Loris; species Loris lydekkerianus. Next base: position 11,392 of record CAUYPK010096981.1, read on the forward strand.
GGATGGGGCCCTCACCTAAAGGGGGCTACATTTGGGTTGCAGGCAGGGCTGTACCTAACCTCCCATGTGACTGTGGGCAAGTCCTGTCCCTGAGGGTGCAAAGGGGTAGTCTCTGATGCATTAACATGTCACTGTTTTCCAGTGCGTGGAGAGAAAGTACGACTGAAGGAGATCTTGAACAAAAAACAAGGTATTTGCAGCTCCCCTGTTTCCAAACTTTTGCCATTACCACTGCGGAACCCACTCTCTCTATGGCCTTGGAGCCCTTTGAAACCTGCCTCAGCTTGCATCCCTCCTGTGCTTTCCTCAGACTTACAGGATATGTCAAAGCACAGCCAGGTGTCCATGGACCTGGCATGACCCAGATCTGTTCCCTCTGCTCAAACCCGATGCCTTGATGGGCTCTCACAGGACCCTGTTGCTCTCTCTGCAGAGACCTTGAGGATCCTCCAGCTGCACTGCCAGGAGAAGGAAAGTGAGGCACAGAGGTAACAGCTTCCAGTTGGGCCTGGCTCTGCCCTACCCCTTCATTTTGGCACAGCAGAGAGAGTAAGGGCAGTGTGTCTTTGGCCCACAGCTCTTGTTCTCTCCCTCTGTACAATGGAAAGGCCAAAGAACGTCTTTCACGCTCAGCTCCAGCAGCAGGTGGTAGTGTTAAGGATCACTCAGTCACCAGCATAACTATTTTTTACATTATCAGTGAATCTTCTTCAGTTGGTTTTTATTATGTGCCTTTTACTCTTCATCATCCAGCAAGTTGACTGTCTGTTTACTCATCTGTTCATTTAGGCATTGTGACAACCATCTGTCCATTCCCTCTCCATTCATCCATTATCCTTCTGTCCATCTCTCTACCTCCTTAACCCTTTCTAATCTAGTTTTTCTGCCACCTGCACGCTCCCCAATTCTTACTTATTTTGAGTGGGAAAGAGGTTGCTGGATAACCTGTAATTATCCTACAGTTTTAAAAGAGAAAAACATAAATATGAACTCACCTAATGATTTCATTATCTATTTTAGGTTACATAAGATAATTAAAGTGTTTTTTTGTTTGTTTTTTCATATTATTTTTTGAGTATAATACTTCTTGAAGCAATCTCCAGGATGAAGTCCAGGCTTCCTCTTGCATGTCTCGTGGTAGAAAATGGTTTTTCTCCATTCAACTTTCTCATTCCTTCTGCTGCAAACCGTGCAGTCCTTTGCTGATTTTTTTTTTTTCATTTTGCATTATAAAATGTATCTTCCTATTTAGCCTTTCCTCAGTGCCAGAAAATGATGGTCTTTCTCTCTTTCAAGAATTTCTGTTCCTCACATTGCTCACAAGCTGAGTAATGAGATTTCTCCTGTCAGGAAGGTGTGTCTACACTTTTTCTTCATTTTCCTCATGAGTACTGGATGTTGCTTTCACAACTGCAGCTTCCATCAGCCAGAAGAGTAATTTTTCTACCATAGGTAGGACTTTCTTGTAAATCCGTAACACCCACTCTTCCCATAAACTACACAGTTTTCCACATTGAACAGGCTGTTTCTCTCTATAACTAGTAATGAAATGTGTTTGAGGGCCAAAGAATGTACTCCGTGTTGTCACTAACCTCTTGTCATGGAATGAGAGGCACATCATTTTCATATCACATTGATAGGTGCAGAATTTATACTCCTGAAGTTTCTTTTTCAGACCACCTGGAAAATCCTTCCTAGAAGCCATAACTGCTCCTGGTTTAAGTATTTTTACTTATGCAATTCCTGAGCCAATTGAGGGGTTGTGTAGAACCTGTCAGTGTGGATGTGACAGCCTGAACCACTCATGTGCTTGTAAAACTTGAGCCAAATGAATCACTATTTAAGACATAAATGGAAAATCAGGGTGGATAAGACTTTCTGTTGTTGTCTTGCCATAACAGGGATTGTAAGAAAACACATAACCAGTTTCTGAGTCACACAGGCAAAAAATTCATAGACCCCAGTTTGTAGGCTTCTTCGGTTTGTAACACTTAAATTGAATCCTTTCTTTGAAACCTATGCTCTCATGTATAGCCACATTTCTTCTTGCTACCTTAAGTTCTTTGAATTTATTGTCAGTATACTCACTGACATTCTTCACCTTGCTCCCTCGGGTACACACACTCCCTTGCACTGTGACGTGTTGAACATCTTCCGACATCAGAGCAGAATAGGAAAATTATTATGTCAGATGAAGTCCAACATAGGATTAGAAAGGGTTAATGCTTATTTAGTTATTTTGTTACCAGAGGCCCTAAATCCTGGCACACTGAGGTGGGAACTGTTTGGGAAGCTCAGGTGATAAGATGTGTGTGCATTTGCCCTTGACCACACCCATGCTGCTCTCTCCAAACCTGAGGAGGCCAGTGTCATGACACCTCCTGCCTATCACATGTTACCAAGGAGGACCTCAATGTAGAGGGATAGAATAGCCCTTAGCAGAGGGAAGCAGAAGCCCCAACCCCCTCCCTCAGGCAGTCCTTAGGAGAACTTTGCTGAGGGCTGCCTTGCTGCTTCCTAGGAAGCACACTATGTTGCAGGAATGTAAGGAGAGGATTTCTGCCTTGAATGCCCAGATTGAGGAGGAGAAGAACAAACAGAGACGGCTGAGGTAAACACCAGTGCCTGATGCCTTGGGATGAATAGGATGAATTATAGGTGGGGATAATACCAGGGGTGGGAGTTAGAGGAGAGGCCGGATAAGCTGAACTTTGGAGGGTCAAAGCAGTGACAATGCTCTCACTGGAGCAGACAGATTGGGCAAATCTTCCCCAAAGTCTATGCCTGAAGATCCCTGACCTAGTCCAGGCTATGAAGGTAAGGATCTCAACCCACAGCCCCTCAAGCCTCTGTGGTTGGTTGGCGCCCCTAGGTTGGATTTTGAGGAACAGCTGGAAGATCTGATGGGCCAACACAAGGACCTCTGGGAATTCCATGTGAGTCTCTCAAAGCCACTCTTCCCATCTCCACATCCTCCCTGGCAGCACTAGGCCCAAACTGCAGTCATCCCCAGGTCTTCTTCCTTGCACCAGCCATACTGAGTTGCTGGGTAAGCCATGGTGGTGTTAAGGTCAGTGTCATCCTGAATCCATTCCCTGTCACCATCCTTGGGTACCCAGTGTCCTCACTGATGATCCTTCCCACACATCTCTGCTGCCTTCTGCCATCTGTCCAGTGGTCAGGAGGGTTCCTGATCACACCAAGGTTAAGTTCCTCATTGAGATGTCCACGGGTGTGTCTGGGACTGTTGTGCATGCAGGACAGTGAGCTCCAAAGCAGCCCTTGTTTGCCCTGGGGGGAGGGTTCTAGGCACTAAACAGGGATATAGACGAGGATTTAATGACAGGCGGGAACATTGAGGAGGCCCCAGCAGGAGAGAGAGGAAGGGAGGAGCTGCAGTGCTATGCTGGTAACCAGTTCTCCAGATAACAGCCCAGATGTGTACTATTTTCTGGTTTCTCTTTTGTAAATAATAATTACATAAGCCTCTCCAGCATAGCACAGGGGTTATGTCAGGTGACAGAGGTCCAGGGGGAGGCAGTGACCTCCCCCTCAAGTGCAAAGGCCTTGAGATTGGACTATGGTTGTTGGGCATGTAGGGGCAGAGAAGTAGGAAGTGAGGTGTGGTAAGTGAGTAAAAGACAGGTTGGCTTCTTTGAGGCATGGGGGAAGCCAAGAGGTACAGACAGACCTCGTTTCTGCCCCCTCAGAAGCCAGAGCAGCTGGCAAGGGAGATGTGTGCCCTGGAGAGCAGTAAGGAACAGCTGCTCGAGGAAGGTGAGACCAGGGAGGGTGGATGGCCCTTATCTGACCTCACCTGCTATCACTTGCTCATCCGCCCCTTCCTGCTGCAGAGAAGCTGGTCGAGGCAAAGCTTGAAGATGTGAAGCATCAACTATACTCCCTGTGCGGGGCCAAAGGCCCCTCTGTCATCACTGAGGGGCTCTTCCTTCGCAGTCAGGAGGCTGCAGCAGCAGCGTAAGATGTGGAAGTGGAAGGGGTGGGAGGAGGGAGTGGCTGGTGCTGAGCACTCCCTACCTCTCCCAGGCAGCTGTTCCAGGAGGAGAACAAGAAGGCTGAGGAACTCCTAGCAGCAGCTTCCCAGCACCACCAGCAGCTGCAGCACCGGTGCCAGGAGCTGCAGCAGAAGCGGGAGAGGTGGGTATAAAGCTCAAGTTCCCCTCAACTCTCCCTGGGAACATGGCTGAGGATGTCTCTATCTCTGTGTCTCTTCACAACCACTTGTCCCATTACCCCTCTCCCCTCATCACCCTGTCCCACTCTCTACCATGTAGACTGAAGGAGGAACTGGAAAAGCACGGGGTGCAGGTCCTTGCCCAAATCCAAAGCACTCAGGAGGAAGGGACTGGCCCCAGAGAGGTGATGAGCCTGGAACTGAGGGGCAAGGAGTAAAGATAGCTCCTAAAGGGAGCTGAGGGCAGAGGGGCAAGAGGAATATGGGGAATTCTTAGGGGATGGTCTGTGGGGAAGGGTATTCCTGATGGGGACACAGCCAAGCTGGTGGGTGGGAGGGGATGATCTGGACATGGGGATTGGTAGACACACTCACCCTGGACCCTGATTTCCCACAGGCCAGTCCAAAGCCCTTAAGAGTCCATGAGGAGAAAGAAGTAGAGCCATCCACCGAGCACAGCCTGGTTCCCTCTTAGGCCACAAGTACACACTGTACCTGTACCCTCAACCTCATCCCAAGGGGTTTCAGGAAATAAATGCACTATTTTTGTACAGTGTATGTCAGCTGAGTCTATCCTGTGGAGGGGTGGGGGTCAGACCCAAAACCCATAGGCCCCTGAGACTGGGTGAAACCTTGGCCTGACTCTGTCTCTTGCCTAGGCCAGAGTTATACCTTGCCAGGCACTTGACAAATGCTTCCTTAACCTCTTTGTTCCTAGATTGCTCAGCTCTAGGACCTGAGAGGCTATTCTGGGTCTCTAGGCAAAAGGATACAGGCCTGAGATCCTCTTACAACAAGACCAGGGGATCATGAACCCACCTTTACACATAGATCTTGTGTTGATTTCATCAATTCCTTCATATAGGACTGAACTGAAAACTCCCAGAAATTTTTTTAAAAAGAGCATTAGTGACCTGGAATCCAAAACCAGTCAGTTCTGTGTTGTAGTCCCTAATGGTACACTGAGAAAAAGAAATGTAATTTAAGGGTATGTGAGCTTGTGCTCTCATGGACTCAAAATGTATAACTAAGGCAGCTGTTGACAGGAACATGGTGTTAGAAATCCTCAGTGTGCAGGAAGTCAGCAAGTTAGGACTCAAACTGTGTATCTAAACATGCCTCAGATTCACCAAAAAGCATTGACCCAACTAAGGCCAACTACAAGAGTCCAGTCTGCACCTTCTGTGTCAAGATACAATGTGTGAACAACAAAGAGGTCCCTTTTCTTGACTAGTTCCCACCAGGTAGGCCTTCTAACATGGTGGGTTAGAGAGAGGGTCACTCTGGAGAGACTCTTTATGGAGGGGAAGAACATGGCAAGGAGGAGAAAGTCTCTAGTTAGTCTAGGACCAACTGAAGTCCTAAAATTCAGTGTCTCACTTCTCTGACTATAAGATGGGGTTAATCAAAACTGTGTTTCTCAAGAAACACTATCAAGAATAACATACCAAGTGAAAATTTAAAAAATACATAGAACTGAGTGGCTGTAAATACATCACATTTAAAAGTTGCAATTCATCTAAGCCCATAATTATAAGAAACTTTTTAGCTTTTATTGGTTCCATAATAAAAGCCAAAAAGCAACCAGTGATTAGTTCAATTGATGAGTAAAAGACCTTTGACAAAATTCAATATCTAACAAAAAACTAGAACTAGAAGGCAACTTAGACTTATTGATGAAGTGTTTAAAGCATTTCTTGGGAATAATTCGAGGATTTCTGCCATGTTCAGATACTATTTATAATACTGGAAATTTTGGACAGTGAAATAGGTAATAAAGGCATAAGAAGTTATATACTTTGCAAATCTAAAAGAATCTACAGATTAATTGCAGAATGGCTAAATATTATAAAATGCTAAATACAAGTCAATATTAAAAACTCAACTTTATACCTAGTTGTCAGGCACAGGACCCATAATGACACAACCCACACAGCCCCTTGACTGAAAAGGTATTTTCAAGTAAAGCTACCAGGTTCATTGACGTCTTCTGCTATAGTTTGATTTGTTTGGCACCTCCAAATCTCATACTGAAATCTGAGCTCCATTGTTGGAAGTAGGGTTTAATGTGAGGTGCTTTTGTCATGGGGCAGATGCTTTGTAAATAGATAAATGTCCTCTCTTTTCAGGGGATGAATGGGGTCCCATTAATTTCCATGAAATCTGGCTATTAAAGAGTCTGGAAGCCTCCACTCTCTCTTGACTCCCCACTGCCATGTGACATCTGCACATGCCAGCTCCCCTTTGCCTTCCATGATGAGTGGAGGGAGCCTGAACCCTTCAGCAAAAGCTGAGCTGATGCTGGCTCTATGTTTCTGGTATAGCACACAGAACCATGAACCAAGTAAACATGTTTTCTTTATAGATAACCCAGCCTCAAGTATCCTTTACAGCAATACTAAACAGACTAAAACACACAAATTACACAAGTGGGTCATGATCCTGGTATATGCTTGGCTCTTTGCCACAACCTCACCTTATGCTTTGAGGCCTAAAGTGAAATCTTGGAAAGCTTACCACTCTCTGCCTTTTTAAAAATTGATAGAGATTATTGCATTCCCCAGGAGGCAACTGCCTCAACCCCTTGAAGATAGCTTACCTCTCAGTCCTATTCCCTTACTCCAGCTTTCCACTATGAATTCTTGTCCTGAGTTTTTGACTATGACCATATAACCACTTCCTTCCCTTGTGTGTCCACCTCAAATCCATATGTTGACACCCTAAGTACTATTGTGATAGTATTTGAAGGTAGGATCTTTGGGAGGTAATTATGGTTAGATCAGGTCATGAGGGTGGGCCTTATGGTGAGATCAGTGGTATTATAAGAAAAAGATTATCTCCACCCACCCATCACTTGAAAGAACCAGGGAAGGACCATCTGCAAGCCAGGAAGAAAACCCTTTCCAGGCATCAAATTGGCCAGCACATTGATTTTGGAGTTTTCAGCTTCTAGAACTATGAGAAATAAATTTCTGCTGTTTAATCCAGCTGTTCTATGATATTTTGCTACTGCATCCTGAGCAGACTAAGATTGTGTTACTGGGAGTGGGGCACTGCTATAACCAGTACCTAAACATGTGGAAATAGCTTTGGAATTTGGTTTTAAATAGAGGCTTGGGAGAGTTTAAGACATGCTAGAAATATGCTAGAAATATGAATGTTAAAGGCAATTCTGGTATAGTCTTAGGTGGAAATGAACATGTCCTAGGAAACTGGAGAACAGGTGATCCTTGTTTTGTTTTGTTTTGTTTTGTTTTTTGTAGATAGAGCCTTACTTTGTCACCCTTGATAGAGTGCCGTGGCATCTTAGCTCACAGCAACCTCAAATTCTTGGGTTCAAGCAATCCTCTTGCCTCAGCCTCCTAAGTAGCTGGGACTACAGGCACCCGCCACAATGCCCAGCTATTTTATGTTGTAGTTGTCGTTTAGCAGGCCCAGGCTGGGTTCAAACCCTTCAGCCCTGGTGTATGTGGCTGGTGCCCTAACCACTGAGCTATGGGTGCCAACCCAGTGATCCTTCTTTTAAAGGAACTTGGCTGAACTGTGCTCTAGTGCTTTGTGGAAGGTAGAATATTTAACCAGAGAAATTTCTAAGCCAAGTGTTGAAGGATCAGCATGGTTCCCCCTATTGCTTATAGGTAAAATGAAAAATGAGAAATAAATTGAAGGAGAAATTGTTAAGCAAAAAGGAACCAGAACTTAAAAGATTTGAAAATTTTTCAGCCTATCCATAGCAAAAAAAAAAAAAACATGTTTAGAAAAGAACAGTGATATGGTTGGACTATCACTTGATAAAGCACTTATGAAATTATAAGAGCAGAGACACTACTAGTTTGAACTGAAGGAAACAGACAAGATGAAGTAAAGGAATCCTGCCAGATTTCTTAATCTAGTAGGACTAGACCATGGAGCTATTCAGTCTGGGAGTGCTTGCTGTTCTTCAAGAAAAGGGAAGGACCCTGAAGGCAATTCAGTGATCATTGGGGCCATTGTCTCAGTTCTAACAAGCCATGGCCTCTGATCAAGTCTTGGGGCTGGCATTGCCCTGTGGAGCTATAAGGATGTGGTGGTCAGATCCTTGGGTCCTGTACAGTGCTCAAGCTTTAAGATCTGATGGAACTCACTTTTCTAGGTTTTGGGCTTGCTTGGGACCTGTCACTCTTTCATTCATGCCTCTTTCTTCCCTTTGAAATGAGAATGTCTATCCTATGCCTGTCCCACATTGAATCTTGGAAGCCTATAACTTTAGTTTCAGTTTCATAGCTGAAAAGGAGTTTTGCTTCAGGATGAATAACACCTCATCACTCACCCACGTCTATTTAGATAAAGTCTGGACTTTAAACTTTAGAGTTGATGCCTGAAAGAGTTAAACCATTTGGAGCTATTGGGATGGAAGGAATATTTTCCAAGTAAGAAGGATAGGAATTTTGGGAGGCAAGCTGCAGAATGTTATGTGCTGAATTTTTGTGTCCCTCCAGAATTCATGTTGTGATGCTAATTCCCATTGTGATGGCATTTTGCATTGGAAGCTTTGAAAAAGTAATTAGGTTTGAATTAGGATAGGAGTGTGGGGTCCTCAAAATGGGATTAGTAGGCTTAAAAACAGAGGGAACATACTCTCTCGTTCTCCCTCCACATACACACTAATGAGAGACAATGTGAAGACACAGCGATAGGCATCCATCTGTAAGACAGGAGAACACCGTCCCAGGACCAAATCAGCCAGTGTCCTAATCTTGGACTTCTCAGCATCCAGTACTGTCAGAAGTAATAAATTTATGTTTCTTAAGCCACCTGATCTATGATATATTATTATGGCAACCCAAGCAGACTAAAATGCCTGGGTTGCACACAAATGCCATGACTTTACACATACCTCACAAAACAGTCATGGCATATCCCAGAACAACATAGCTGCTGGAACTGCAAACTTGACCCCAGAATACACCAATATATACTGTCAAAAATTACATACATTCATACTTTCAAGACAGTTTAGGACCCCACAAAGATACTATTTGAGGTCCCAGAAATTTCAGATAAATTTCAGATCTACATTTAGAAGGTTAAAGTTAGATCCCCACCACACACCAAATCTAGCCAAGCAACAGATTAAAGGACAGGAAGACTTGATGCTATGCTATGTTCTAAGAATAGACTAAGTCTTACCATATTGCTCTCGCTGGCCTCAAGTGAGCCTCCCTCCTGCTTGATGTTATAGAATAATTTCTGCAGTTTGGGTACCTGGTATTATTTTATAGGTCTGGTTGAATTTGGCTGTGAATCCATCTGGTCTGGAGTTTTTTTCTTCAGTGGAAGATGTTTTATTACTGCTTTTACCTCGCTGCTCATCATTGTTCTGTGTCTTTCTGATTGAGTCTTGGGAGGTTGTGTGTTTCCAGGAATGTGTTCATTTCCTCTACATTTTCTGGTTTATATGTGTAGAGATTTTTGTAGTATTCATGAATGATATTTTATATTTCTGTGATATCAGTTGTAACATCTCCTTTTTCATATCTGATTGAGCTTATTTCTCTTCTATTCCTGTATAATGTAACAAGAGGCCTATCAATTTTGTTTATCTTTTCAAAGAACCAACTTTTTGTTTTTTCCTTTTTATTGGTTTTTGTTGTTGTTTGTCTTCAATTTTATTTAGTCCTGCTCTAACTTTAGTTATTTCTTTTCTTCTGCCATGTTTGGATTTGTTTGTTCTTTCTTTTTTAGTTCCTTGAGATATGTGTCATTATATTCATACTTTGTGATTTTTCTATCTTCTTGATGTAGGAATTTAAAGCTATGAATTTTCCCCTTAGCACTGCCTTTGCCACGTCACATTTATTTTGATAGCTTGTGTCCCTTTATTGCTCAACTTGAATTTTTTTCCCATCTTGATTTTATTACTGACCAAATAATTGTTCAGCAGGACGTTGTCTAATTTCCATGACTTTGTGTATGTTTGAGTGTTTCTGTTACAATTGATTTCTTGTTCTGAGAAGATAAATGGAATAATTTTGATTTTTTAAAATCTGTTGAGACATGTTTTATGGCCTAAGATATGATCAACCTTGGAGAATGTTTTACATGCTGAAGAGAAGAATGTATATTCAGTATTTGTTGGGTAGAATACTCTGTAAATGTCCCTTAGTCCCATTTGTTCTAGAGTCTGGTTTAAGTCCAGTGTTTATTTATTTTCTGGTTCAATGATCTGTCCATTTTCCTCAGTGATGTGTTGAAGTTGCTGGCAATTTGATGCTGCTATTTATCTCTTTGCTAGTGGAATTTTATATTGCAAAGAACAATCACTAAAACATTTAGTTATAAGACTGGCCAAAGTCAACAAGAAGGAGGAATTCCTACAAACTGTGAGGTAAAAACATTAAGTAACTTACAACAGAAAACCTTTGGAAAGGTTTGGAAACCTTACAAAGGAAAACAATTGTTTTTTTGCTAGTGGAATTTTATATTTCTTTGCTTTATTAATCTAGGTGCTCCTGTGTTAGGTGCATATGTATTTAGGACTTGATGTCTTATGGAATTGTTCCCTTTGCCATTATATGATGACCATCTATCTTTTTCTTTACCATTGTTAATTGAAAGTTAAATTTTATCTGATATGAGAATAATTACAACTGGTGTCTTTTGAGCTTCATTTGTGTATAATATTTTATTTTCCATCCCTTCACCTTGAGTCCATATCAATCTTTGTGGGTTGGAGTGTTTCCTGGAAATAGCAGATACTTGGCTTGCCTTTTATCAAAAATTATTCAGCCACTCTATGTATCATTGTTGGTTTTTTTGTTTGTTTGTTTGTTTGTTTTTTGGGTTTTTTTTGCAGTTTTTGGCCAGGGCTGGGTTTGAACCTGCCACCTCCAGCATATGGGGCCAGCGCCCTTCTCTTTTGAGCCACAGGTGCCACCCTATCTTTTTTTTTTTTTTTTTGAGTGGGACATTGAGACAGTTCATGTTGAGTGATAGAACTGATATGTTGGACAATCTACTGTTCATCCTGTTCAGTAGTACCTTATTTCTTTTTCCTCTTATGCTATTATTTTATGAGATCTGATAGCTTTAGTTTTTGAGTGATTTTATACCAGTAGGTATCTTTGTGCTGATCCATGTATGAGTATTTCCTGCAGGGTAGGTCTGCTTTGGACAAATTCTCTTACTGTTTGCTTGTCCAAAAAGTCTCTATTTCTTGTTCATATATGAAAATTAATTTTGTAAGATACAAAATTCTGGGCCAGTAATTGTTCCATTTAAGACCAAAGATGGCGCCTAATCCATTCTGACTTGCAAGGTCTCTGCTGAGATGTCTTTGGTTAGCCTGATGGGTTTTTCTTTGTAAGTTACATAATGTTTTTAACTCACAGTTTGTAGGAATTCCTCCTTCTTGTTGACTTTGGCCAGTCTGATAACTATATGTTTTAGTGATTGTTCTTTGTAATGATTTTCCCAGGTGTTTGTTGAGCTTCTTGTATCTTGATGTCTTTATCTCTTGCAAGACCAGAGAAGTTTTTCCCAATTATTACCTCAAATTGTTTTTCTAGCCCTTTTTCTTTTTCTTCTTCACCCTCAGGGATGCCTGTGACTTTTATATTTGGCTTTTTTACATAATTACTCATAGGCTTTGTTCTTTCCTTTGGATTCTTTTTTCTTTATTTTTGACTGATGGGGTTAATTCAAAAGAGCTATCTTCAAGTTACATTGACAACACTGATCTGCAATAAATTTATAGATTAATATTGCAGGAGTTGCCACCTCAGAGTTGATTCTTCCCTACCACTGTCATATTAAATCTTCACACTGCGTTAGGTCATTTTTTGTGTTCTTCAGTAGTTTTCAAATTTTCTTAATAAATATATAGTTTTTGCTAGATTAATTCCTAGGGCTTTTCTCTTATTATTTTTGTGTCCATTTTAAATGGGTGGTCTTTACACTACATTTTCCATTTCACTGCTAGTGATTATCAAATCTGTGTTTTCTTTTCAACATATTAATTTAAGGCCATAAGTCTTTTTTATCATTAAATATCATATTTGTTTCTAAATCAAAAAAGAAGAGTTCTACAGTTTACATCTCCTCTCCATTATCTTCTTCCTGTCTGTATAGTTTTCCTTTATATATCTTACGTTACTAAACTTTAAATATGTTCTAATATCTATAAGAATTGCTTTTTAAAAAAAAATTTAATATTGGACCTATTTTTTCTCACTCTTCTTTATTAGTCTAGAGGGCTATCTGTATAGGTTTGCAATTGTCTTAGTTTTTCCCCCCAATATCTGTATCTTCTTTGCTTTTTGTATCATTAGTTTCTGCTTTATATTCTGACTTCACTTACGTCTTCTTGAAGTTTGCTTTCGTATGTTTTTCTAACCTTTTGAATTTAATTGTTCCTTTCCTTAAACTTTAGTTTTACCTTTTAAAAAATATTCTTATTACTTTTTCTTTAGTTCTATCTCAGTATTCCTAATAGAGATTTATTAACCACTGGCTAAAAGGGAAATCATAATATAAATTGTTAAAAAAAACAAAAATAAAAACTGTACGTACATTTTTTCCTTCACTCTTTCCTAGCACATAAAAACACAATAACTAAGAAAATGCCAGGAAGGCTATGTTAAGTAGTGTGCTGAAAATGTGTCAAACAGTCTATGAAACTAGTGTATGGTGCCCCATGATCACATTAAGGTACACAGCTATGATTTAATAAAAAAAAATAATAAAAAATAAAAATTGTTAAAAAAAAAAAATGTATAACCATAATTACTACCTGCCTCTTAGGAAGACAGCATCTTTGTGAAATCTGTATATACATAGAGCCTGCCAATAGAGCTAATGGAAATCTTATTTAAAATTTAAAAACCTGACACTTGATTGTCATAATAAGAAAATGAAAGGAGGCTATAACTGACCTTGGGAATGAAGCACTGTTTGAAATTTGTGTCCCAGATTACAGCATGAGGTAGACTGGAGGGGTGGCTTTAACGTATCTCTGGACCTTGCTGACCTGTGGCATTTGTGTGGGGTGTCTGGGCCCTGTGACTCATGTAAGGCCTTTTGTCATGGCCCACCATGTCAACTTCCTCATGAACTTTACCTGCATTAAGAAAGTGGCCTCCCTTATGTGTCATACAGAGTTCCTGAAATGTCATCCTAAACAAGGCTAAAGGGTTGCAGAAACTTGCCTAATCCTACAAACTACCAAGGAAAAAGCTTTGTTTCTATCAGTTATGCTGTGTTCTGAAGCTTCAGTGAGTGGGGTTTGGACTGAACAACTGACGTGCTGAGAGGACACTGTGAGGCAATTCTGTTCATGCCACAACCTTCCCCATGATTAATGGGAACTGTGAGTGTAGGGATTGCAGATATTCTCTCACATAGCCCCTTCCAGAACAAAGATGCAGAGAGTTCTTACTTCAGACAATGATCCCATGTGTCCCCACTGACCATCATTCTGAATGTGTGAGAAGTGGAGAGAAACATGGTCAGTAAGCACCAGGCAACTCTCTAGGAACTTGTACATGTGACTGGGCATCAAATGCTCTCTACAGCCATCTAGGGTACGTATTTGCATTTTATTATTATTATTGTTGGGGTATCATTGAAGGTGTAAAGAACCAGGTTACACTGCTTGCATTTGTTAGGTGAAGTCCCTCTTATAATTGAAAGAGAAGAAACTGTAATTCAGAGGCTCTGGATAACATGGTAGAGGCATCCATTTGTAGGGCCAGATGTAAACCCATGGCTGCTTTGCCATAACCACACCTTGCTTTTTGGTGAACAAAACTTTCTGACCCAGGACAGTGTACATTTCCTTAAAGTTGTGACAAGAAAACTATATTAGTTTTATCAAAGGCTCCAGAGATCCACATTAAGCACTGCAGGTGGGCCCTAAACTTTCACAAGCTTGAAAGAGCCCAGTGGCTTGTCCCAGGTCACATGGCCAGTACATCCACATTATATGCTGGCCCTCACATCCTGTGCATAATCCCACAAGTATGGAATTAAGTTTGAGATTCCAAAACAATCATTTTCTTCCTGATGTACATTTTTCATTGCTCTAAAAGTCACCATTACCATTTCATATCATCTTCATTATGATGCAAATATTTCAGAACCCTAACTCTAACCTAATCTTATACTCACCACTCACTAGGCATGAGGGAAAAATTAAGATACTTTTGTGCATATGAGGACTCAGAAAATATCCACACTCTACCCTGTATATGGTGGTACTCCATGAAACACAAGGTGAACCTAAGGGAAGACACAGAAAGAGTGCATCAGTGTGCCCACCCCTTCTTTCCTTGTCTACTGCAGGGGGTGTTTCTGTTGAAATGATCCAAATTTATTAAATAAATCCAACAGATTTTGTTCACAAGGTGAGTAAACAAAGTAGTAACCACTGTGTGGACACGCTGCTCACCAGAGCAAATATGGCCGCTGCATGTCAGCCCTGATCAGAGATGGGAAAGTCCCCTATGTGAGAGATTCTTGAATGACTTGAGGCTTCATAATTAGCTAAGAATTTAGGCATTTTGGAGAGGACATCCTTCAATTCTCCTTTTAAAGAGAGAATCACAAAACTTAAATGTGAAATATTGTATCACAGCTAAAGGGATGCCTTCACCTCAAACCAGCACAAGCCTCTGTTAAGCCTCAATGCTCTTGTACCTCAGCACCCAGCCCACCCGGTATTAGCTGGGAGGTCTCTAAAGCACCTGTGCAACCTGCCTGCAGCAGGAGGTCAGGTAAGTGTGTCCCTGGGTTCACATCTCTAGTGATGAGAACAGGAGGTGGGCCAGGAAGGGGCAAATCCCCAAGTTCGTCTTCTCTTCGCCACACAGAAACTAACAGCGGTAAAGTTCCACAAGCAGCCCAGAGAAAAGCAGGGAGATTAAACAGAGCCACTGTTTTGGGAGGGCTAAGGAACATCAGTCGTTATTGATCCCTGGCAGAAACCCAGTACTGCAATGAAGTGCCAATAGGACTATGTCCTGTAAGATAATTGATTTTCCCGTCAATTATTATAGAAAAATCACAAAATAAAAGAGAACTATATCTGACCAATGTTTAGAAATGTATTGTTGTTTTTTTGTAGCATCCTGAAATTATTTAACACCACAAATGGTCACCAACAAAGTCTATACTTTTCATTTTTCACTCCTAATATCTAGTCATCACTTAGGCTCTTCACTAAGACGGAAAAGGGAACCAAAAAAAGAATTTGGGTGTCTTTTGGTGGCTACAGACTGACTCCTGCTCCAGCAGACACAGAATGGCCGGAAGGTCTGGATATCTGACAGCTACCCTCCCCGGCAAACCCTGATCTTCAGGTTGTGAAATGAAGGAAATCTGGGCCTCTCCTGGGGCACCTCCTTCTCCCTCCCTGGCTCATTACACCTCCAGGATATCCTCCTTAGCCCCTCCTCAATGCAGTGCCCACCCTCAGAGCCCATCTCAAGACAGAAGGCACACATGCCCTTCACCTGCTGAAGGCCTCCAGAGAATTCGCAGGCACTGAGGGTAAAACTTACAGTCCTTGTAAAGACCTCTATCACCTCACCAAGCCTGGACCCTGCCTACTATCCTGTAGCCTCCTTGAGTTCAGCGGCCTGGCTCTGCTCCTGGTTATACCCCAGCTCAGGCCATCCCTAATAACTCCTCTCACTTTCTCAGCCCTTCCTGCCACAGCATGGTTACATCACATGTGGCAGCTATATTTGGCCTTTGTCATTCCCTGTGTTTAGATGATGTCCAGGGAGTTCAGGGCCATAGGCTGGTGTCCACTTCACTTTGGACTCCTGAGAAGTGCCCAGCTGTTTACTTTTCCCTTTCAAGTGGGTGCATTTCTCAGCCCCTCTTGCTCACTGTCATCTTCCTGGCTCAGCCCCTGCCCCAGCCCTGGGAAGCAGGTCTTCAGCAGGGCAGTTTCCTGCATATCAACACACAATTGGCTGCCTCAACATTTCAATTTGCATTAAATTTGATAACCAAATATGGTTATCAAAAAATTAATATTTTAGGTTTATTAGGCTTTGGTATTTATTTTTGAGCTGTCTATTGTTTATCCAGTTTTCTAGTGGAATATTTGTCTTCTGTGCCTATGTCAATTGACATAGGCAATGATCAAAATAGGCAATTCTTTAGTCTCCCCTCAAAACAAACACATTAACTTACTGGACATGTTTCCCCAAATTATGTATCAGTTAAACACATTTGATGTCAGAATACTCAAGCCAATGTTTTATATGAGAAATAATTATCAATTTTTCTGTTATTTAAAATTAAAGTTTGTTTTCTTAAGCTTCAAAAGTAACATATCTTCATTTCAACTGAGGAAACTGCAAAAAGAAGAAAATAATGATCCCTCCCACTTCCTCCAGCCTCCTCTTTCTGGTCACCAGGGTCACCAACCAGCACTGAGTCAGCCACACACCTTCCCCGCCCACCCCTGGCAACCTCAGCACAAGTGCTGCTTGGCTATAGGACACAGGCCCATCCTGTGCATGCAGCTCTTGGTTGTCTTATTTCCTCACCAGACATCTCACGGGATTTTCCTTTGAGATCAGTAGATATAGAGTCCACCTGTTCCTTTCAGGTGTAACACACTGCACTCATTTTCCTAAAGAGGTCCATTTTGGTTGTTTCCGTTTTTTGTTTGTTTGTTTGTTTTTTTATTTACTTACTTTTGTATTTTATTTTTAATTATTTGGGATACATAATAGTTGTACATATTTGTTTTTGTTAGTTTGCATTTTGCCCACCATAAGTGATGCTGCATGATATTGAATACATTCAAACATAAAACTAGTATTTAAAGACCATGTTAGTTTTAGTTATAGAACAGAATATAGAAGTTATAGACTTGGAAAATAACATAATATAAAAATATAAAATAATGTAAATAACATTATAAAAATAACAACATAAATAGAAAAATGAGGGGTAGATGGAGGAAGATAGCTAGAGATGTGAGTCCTAATAGCATCTTTCATAATAAATGTCAATATACGTTACAATATACAAATGTAATATATTTGTAAGAAGAGAAACAGCCTCAACTCCCTCTTGCTATAAAAGTTACTTAATAATCTAACTAGTTATCAGTTAGTGACATAAGCCAGTCCTCCCCTGATTCTGAAGCTGCGAAGGCAGTTATGACCCTGGGCTGAAGAGAAAAAAACACCAGATGTGCAACTGGGGAAAGTAACAAATATCAAGTCCTCCAGCAGGAGATCAGAGGGTAGCCGATGTTCAGCAGGAGGCAATATCTTGGGGGAGAGTGTAAGAACTCTGTGAAGCTCTCTCAAAGCAAAGCAGGATTCTGCACCTTGGTAATTAATAAAGGACAATTTTAACCCACACGAGTGTTTGGCTCTTGTTCCTTGTTGTGGTGCCCTAGTCACACATCACATAACAAATATAGACACTATTAAAGTTTTTTAAAGCATAAGTGCTCTGACTTCTTAGTATTGTTCAGAGTATCTTTTAGAGAAATCTTTTAGAAAAAAATCATTGTTATCTCAAATCATTTATTAGAAGTTCAAATTTTTCTTTATTTTCACTTTGGTTTTGTATTTATTAAACTAAAATTTAATTCTGATGTTAAAAGTAGTGCCTATGGGGGCAGCGCCTATGGCTCAAAGGAGTAAGGCGCCAGCCCCATATGCTGGAGGTGGAGGGTTCAAACCTAGCTCCGGCTAAAAACTACAAAAAAAAAAAAAAAAGTGTCTATGGTACAGTCTCACTTTTATAAAAGCATTTTTCTCTTTTTATGCATTTATGCAGCTACACGTGAATCTATCTTATCTGCATTTACTTACATAGAAATATGGCTGTTATTTCATCAAATATTAATAGTTTTTATTTCTGGGAGAGTTGTATTTTGTATAAAATTTCCCATTTTTATTTAATTGTTCATAGTTTAAATGTTAAAAATAAATATACATTATGTTAAAGGAAACAAAACAACAAAAACTCCAACTCTGCCTAGAGATTATTTTATATATCAATACTCTATTGCTTTTATTCCTGTAGAAGAGATTTCCAAAAGAGGAATAATTGGGTAAAAGGGTATGTGCATTTTTTTTCATTTGAAGAAGTATTGCTGGGTTACTTCCCAAAAGGTTTCATCGGTCTCCTTCAGCTGTGCATGTCCCACTTCCCCACATTCTGGCCTCAATAAATCTTTGTGCTTGTATTTATTTTAGGTAAAGTGGAGGGTGAATAATGTATCACTTTATTATCCTTGTTATTGGTGAATCTAAACATCTGTTCATTTTTGCCACTAGAATCAATATTGCAATATCCCGCCTTGTACTCAAGTCCAAGTGTATGCTGTTTTTATTTCCACAGGACATGATCCCAAGGTGAAACTTCTGGGTCAGAGGTCTATTTGTTTTATTATGTTTATAGTAAATTTTTTCCTACAGAAAAACTTTAAGCTTCAAAGGAAACAGATGTGCATTTTCTCAAATGGCTTCCAGACTTTCTACCTTGCCTAGGACAGATTTGTTTAAATAGTCTCCCAGATTCTTTTCATAGTTAAATGAATAATCTTTAAAAAGTTGTTGTGCTTCACACACAGCTGCTCCAGCACAAACCATCACTATGGTTTGTGTGGAGACACTACAGGGATATAGGTCCTTGTGCCTTAGTTCTATTGCTAGGGCTGGCTTTGGGTCTGGGCAACAGTCCACCATGGCTGCTGGTCACTGATACTCACACAGAAGAAGCATGACACCACACAGTCAGAGGATGTGTTAGAGGACAATGTGAGGGGTCATTTTTTTTCTTTTTGAACCAGAGTCTCACTATGTCACCCTTGGTAGAGTGCTGTGTGGTGTCACAGCTCACAGCAACCTCAAACTCCTGGGCCCAAGCAATTCTCTTGCCTCAACCTCCCAAGTAGCTGGGACTACAGGCACCCACCACAACACCCAGCTATTTTTTTGTTGTTGCAGTTGTTGTTGTTTTAGCTGGCTCAGGTTTGAACCTTCCAGCCTCAGTGTATGTGGTGGCACCCTACCCACTGAGCTATAGGTGCTGCCCTGTGAGGGGTCATCTTGAAGCCACCCATACCTTTATGTTTACTTATCTTATAATATTTTGATAGTGCTCAAGGGAGTAAGCTAGATGTATGCAGCATGACACTTCTACCCAAAGATGATGCAGTTTGATTCACTTTGAAGGAGAAGGGGTCTACCTAGACAGTAGCCCCTTACCTCTGGGAAGAGTGCTACAGGCCCCTGGCAAACAGCAGCAGGCACCTGTCACAGGGGTTTGACCAACAGTGAACTTATCTCACTCCTATGTTGTAATAACTTGTCCATCTTTAGAGGGCAAGTGATGATAAAATATACAATATTTTCAGAATTACAGAATCTCTGATGTGAATGGGGTTGCCTGCATGTGGAGCCTTGGACAGTGGCCCTCACAATAGATCACATGTTTGGAAACACAGATAATGATCCTTCAAAGGTGCTATGTGCACTCCTGGAACAGCACTCTTGAGACTGGATAATTTGTGAAGAACAGAGATTTATTTATCAAAGTTCTAGAGCCTGAGAAGTCCAAGATCAAGGCAGAGTCAGTGTCTGGTGGGGACCACTCTCCACCTTTGAGATGGCACCTGTTGCTGCATTCTCTAGGGAGAACTACATCCTCCCCTACAGATGGACGTGTAGGAGGGCAAACTCTCCCCCATCAAGCTCTTTCATTAGGGTGCCTAATCCTATTCATGAGGTCACTACTCACACGACTTAATCACCTTCTGAAGGTCCCAGCCCTTCACGTAGTTATTAGTGACTGAATTGCAACATATAAATTTTGAGGATTGCATTTAGATCATAGGACCAGCCTCGTACTAATGCATAAGTAAATCCATATGATGAGTAATCTTATTATAATAGTGTGTGGTATAAACCAAAGTTAGCCTTTCTCCAAACTAGGCTTTCTATGGGTGCTTCACTAAGTTGTATTTGCCAGTTGAAGCAGGCACGTGGTTAAACTTGACAATGCTACTAACTGTAATTCATTTATCCAATAGATACTTATCATGTGCCTACTCTTTGCCAAATACCATTTTTTTAAATTAAATCATAGCTGTGTACATTAATGCAATCATGGGGCACCATACACTGGTTTTATAGACCGTTTAACACATTTTCATCACACTGGTTAACATAGCCTTCCTGGCATTTTCTTAGTCATTGTGTTAAGGCATTTACATTCTACATTTACTAAGTTTCACATATACCCATGTAACGTGCACCACAGGCGTAATCCCACCAATCACCCTCTTTCTATCCACCTCCCCCCTCCTTCCCTTCCCTTTCCCCCCTTCCCTCTATTCTTAGGTTATAACTGGGTTATAGCTTTCATATGAAAGCCCTAAATTAGTTTCATAGTAGGGCTGAGTACATTGGGTACTTTTTCTTCCATTCTTGAGATACTTTACTAAGAAGAATATGTTCCAGCTCCATCCGTGTAAACATGAAAGAGGTAAAGTCTCCATCTTTCTTTAAGGCTGAATAATATTCCATGGTGTACATATACCACACACACGACCTTCAGACATATGAAAAAATGCTCATCATCTTTAATCATCAGAGAAATGCAAATCAAAACTACTTTGAGATATCATCTAACTCCAGTGAGACTAGCCTCAAGACCAGAGATGTTGGCGAGGATGTGGAGAAAAGGGAACACTTCTGCACTGCTGGTGGGAATGCAAATTAATACATTCCTTTTGGAAAGATACATGGAGAACACTTAGAGATCTAAAAATAGATCTGCCATTCAATCCGGTAATTCCTTTTCTGGGCATATACCCAGAAGACCAAAAATCACATCATAACAAAGATATTTGTACCAGAATGTTTATCGCAGCCCTATTCATAACTGCTAAGTCATGGAAAAAGCCCAAGTGCCCATCGATCCACGAATGGATTAATAAATTGTGGTATATGAGTATAAATGTTTTAACACAACAATTAAGTGAGGTGAAAGCTATGGTAACCAGTTTGATGTAAGCATTCCAAATTGTATATAAAATCAGCACATTGTACCCCATAAATGCAGTAATGCACACAGTTATGATTTAATAAAAATAATAAAAATAACAGATTTGTAAAATAAATAAGAATGAAAAGTAAATAAATAAGAATCGTAAATAATATGTGGATGTTTACTATGTACTAGGCACTCGAAGCACTTGGAACATAGTAATTTACTTAGTGTTTATAGCCTCAAGTTGTTAAGTTGTACATACAAGAAAGGAGTGGCACAGGGGGAATTAAATTAAATTGCTTAAGATCACAGAGTTAGTAAATGGTAAACCAGGATTTGAACAGTTTGATATAACGTCTTTGATCTTAATCCGTGTACTACACGAGTACCATCTTTTAAGTGAAATAGAATGTCCTTAGGTATAATACACCATTTTTTCTCTAAGTTAATTACACTATTCAAACAATGCCATACTTTTTCTTTCACCACTGACTCTCACATAAATCTAATCATCAGATAATTTAGGAAAAATGCCAAAAATATTGTAATTATCTGATGTCTGTCCAGTTTGAGATAAAAATTGCGCACCAGGAAATGCACAGATATTAAGTATACAATTCAATGAGTCTTAACAAATGTATACTCATGTAACCACCACCCCAATCAAGACACAGAATATATTTGCCACTACCTGAGACTGAAAAACTATTTCCCAAAGTGGTGCTACCATTTTTACATCTCCACTAACAATGTTGCTCCACATCCTCACTAATATTTGGTGTTATCAATTTTTTAATGTTAGCCATTCAAGTGGCCATAAAATGACATCTCACTGTGACTCTAATTCACATTTCCGTGATGAACAAAGATACCATGTGCTTTTTTCATGTTTATTGATCATTACTTAAACTTCTTATATTAAGTGTTTTATGAAGTCTTTGGCCCATTTACATTGGGTTGTTAGTCTTTTTTCTTAATGAACTTGTAAGTTTTTTTTTTTTTTTTTTTTTTTTACATATTTGGTATATAAGCCCTTTGTCAACATGTGTATTGAAAATATTTTCTTCTATTCTGTGGCTTACCTTTTCATTTTCATAATTGCATCATTTTCAAAAAGAATTTTAATTCGTATGAAGTCTAATTTATCAGTTTGTATTTTGTGTTTAGTTCTAAGAAGGACACAGAAAAGAACTAAACACAAAATAAAAATGGTTTTAGCTTTCACATTTTAATCTATGATCTATCTTAAATTACTTTTTTGTGTGTGGTTTGCAGTAGGGATCAAAGTTAATTTTTATCCACAGACTTACCCAGTTGTTCCAGCACCCTTTATTAAAAAGGTTTGATATACTCCAGTGAATTTCTTGGCAACTTTGCCCCAAATCAATTGAACCTTTATGTGTGGGCTCTCTAGACTGTCGCATTGATCTAGTCATCTGTCCTTATGTCAATATACCATTGTCTTAATTACTGTGGCTTTGAAGTAAACCCTGAAATCAGCTGGTGTGTGACTTCCAACTTTTGCTTCAATGCTTTTTTGGAAGATATTCTAGAGCCTTTGCATTTCCACATAAATTTTAAAATTAATTTGTCAGAATAAATACACATGTACACAAAGCCTGTTGAGATTTTTATTGAGATTTCAACTAACCTGTAGATCAATTTTTAGTAAATTATCAACCTAGTAATGGTTCTCTCAATTCAGAAACATGGTATAATCTCTACATTTATGTGAGTCTTCATTAATTTCTCATCGCAATATTTTGACACCTTCAGTGGAGTAGTCTTATATATTTTGGGTTAAAAGTATTTCTAAATATTTATATCACTTTATTCCTATTATAACTGAGATTATTTAACTTCATTCTGTAATTACTTGCTGCTAAAATATAGACATAAAATTAATTTTAATTTTTGATCTTGTATCCTATGACCTAGCCAAGTTAATTTCTTGATTTTAGTAATTAGTTGTTCTGTTAATTCCTTAGGAAGTACTTCATATACAATCTATGTCACCTATGAATAAAAATAGTTATACTTTTTCCATTCTAATCTGTATGCCTCTTATTTCTATTTCTTATCTCTTTTTTACTAACCAGGACCTCCAGTATAACGTTGAATAGAAGTGGTAAACAAGATATTTGTCTTGTTTCCAAACTTTGAGAGAAGTTCAATATTTTACCATTATGATAGTAACTGTAGGTATTTCATAGACACCCTATATCAGATTGAGAGAGTTCCCTTTTAGCCCTAATTTATTGAGAAATTTTTATCATCAGTGGGTGTTGAATTTTGAGAAGCAACAAAATTTCTGCATCCACTGAGATGATCATATGGTTTTTAACATATGGTCTGCGCACATGGAGGATTACACTTAAGTTGAAATGCATATATGTTAAACCAACCTTGTATTCCTAAGATAAAACAAATTTAGAAGTTATGTACAATATTATCCTTTCTATATATTTCTGTATTTGACCTGTAGATATTTTTAAAAGGGTTCTTATACTTATGACCATGGGAAATATTGGTCTATAATTTTCTCTTCCTGTAGTGTCTTTTTCAGTTTTTGTTATCAAGCTACGTGAAACTTGTTGGGGAGTATTCCATCCTTCTCCCCTCTCTGATAGAGCCTGCTTTAGTTTTATTGGATTCTTAAAAGTTTGACAAAATTTACTATAATATTAGCAAAAAGTTTACTTTAAATATATATGTGTATATCTATATATACAAAAAACTTTCATAAAGGGCTAGTCATATTTTCTAATTTTTGTGATTATTTCCATACGCTAGATTTTTGTTCATACGACTTGTGTTTCAAATTCACTGGCATAAAGTTGTTAATAATATTCCCTTATTTGCCGTTTAACTTGCAAACACATGTGTGTTGTTTTATTCTTAATACTGGTAATTTGTATTTGTCTTATTTTGTAGGGATTTATCAGTTCTATTACTCTATTAACCAAATGTTTATTTTGTTGCTTTTATCTGTGGTTTGTTTTCTATTTCATTTCTTATTGCTCTTATTTTTATTATTTCCTTCCTTTGACTTATTTTATGTTCAATTCGTTCTTCCAGCATCTGAAGCTAAATCATTAGTTTCAAAACTTTCTTCTTTTCTCAGTACTTAAATGTATTAGTTTACTTTCAAGGACTGCTTAAACTGTGTTCTACAATTTTGATATGTAGCATTTTTGCTTTAGTTCAAGACACCCTGTAATTTCACTTACAATTTCAGAGACTATCTTAAAGTATATGGTTTGATTTCTAATTATGTAGGTTTTATCAAATTTTGTCTGATTTCTAAATGGGTAGGTTTTGATCAGATATAGTTCTGTTATTTATTTCTAATATAATTTGTCACAGTCAGAAAATATACTCTGTAATATTTCAGTCTTCTGAAATGTATTAAGTGCTTTTATGACCCAGCATTTGGTATATTTTGGTAAGCATTCTATATGTACTTGAAAAGAAAATATATTCTGCAATTGTTGGGGTTACTGCTCCATAAATGTCACTTCCCAAAGCACTGACCAGTGTTGTTCAAATCTTCCATATTAATAATCTTTAGTGATTGTCCCTTCAGTTACTAAGAAAGGAATGTTAACATTTTCCATCATGCTTTGTCTATTTCTTTGTCTAGTTCTCCTTCCCCTATTGTATTGTCTTGGGGAAAAACAATGACCACAGATGTATAAGTTTATTTCAGGACTCACAATACTATTCCATTGATCTGTATGTCTAACCTTACACCAGTACAACACAATCTTAATTACTGTAGCCTTACAGTAAGCTTTGAAATGAGGAAACATGAATCCTCCAGTTCTGTTCTTTTTTTTCAAAATTCTTTTTTTTTAATTTATTTTTAATTAATTTACTTTTATTGTTAAATCATAGCTGTGGACATTAGTGCAATCAAGGGGTACAATGTGCGGGTTTCATATACAATCTGAAATATTCTCATCAAACTGTTCAACATAGCCTTCATGGCATTTTCTTAGTTACTGTATGTAGACATTTGTTTTCTGCATTTAGTAAGTTTTGGCTATTAGAAGTCGCTTGCATTTCCATGTGAATGGGCTTGTTGATTCTAAAAAAGCCAACTGCCCACAGAGAGCCAGCTATTTTGATAGAAACTGTAGATAAGTTTGGGGAGTATTGTCATCTTGACAATTTAAGTCTTCCAATCCATGAACATGGGATCTTCCCATTTATTTCTTCTCTTATTTCTTTCAATGATATTTTGTAGTTTTCAGTGTATAAGTCTTCTACTTCTTTTGCTAAAGTATTTTATTCTTTTTGAGGCTATGGTAAATTGAATTGGGTTTTAAATTTTATTTTCATATTGGTGTTTCTGAAAAAATATACAATCATTTTTGAATATTGATCTTGTTTTCTGCAACATTGCTGAATTTGTTATTAGCTCCAAGTGTTTTTGTGGATTTCTTAAAATTTTCATACTTATGTTTCTACCTCTTCCTTTCAACATGGATATCTTCTATTTCTTATTCATGCCTAATTGATTTTACTAGAGACTTTAATACAATGTTGAATAGAAGTGATGAAAGTAGACATTTGACTTGTTCCTAATCTTAAGTGGAAACTTTTCAGTGTTTCACTATTAAATATAATGTTAGCTGTTTTTCATCGATGCCCACCCTCTTTTAGATTGAGGAAGTTCCCTTTTATTCCTAATTTATTGAGTGTTTTTATTATAAAAATGTGTCAAATCCTTTTTCTGTGTTGACTCAGATGACCACGTGTACTTTATTCAATGAATATGGTGCTCATATTGATTACCTTTCCTGAGTTGAAGCCATGCTATGTTCCTGGGACAAATCCCCTTTTGCCATAGTATAATCCTTTGTATAAATTGCTGGATTTGTTTTGCTAGCATTTTTTAAGCAGTATTGCATAGATGTATATATATGTATTAATACACGAATACAAATATGCACATAATTTTTTTTATCAATTAATTATATTAATAAGGCATATTGGTCTCTAGTTTTCTTTTTTGGTGATGTCCTTTTCTGATTTTGGTATCAGGGTAGGCCTGGCCTCATAGACTGAATTAGGAAGTACACCCTCTTCTTTTATTTTTTGAATAGGTGGTGAAAGATTGGTGTTACATGTAATTCTTCTTTAACCCAGTAAATCAACCCAGTAAATCATTCTCTTTGTGAGATTTTTTTTTTTTCTTTAACTACAGACTAATCTCATTATTTCATTTGGACTTTTATTTATTCTTGAATAAGTTATGCTAGTTTGCATCTTTCTAGGAATTTTCCCTTTCATCTAAGTTATCTAATGTTTTGGCATAAAATTGTTCAAATTATTCCTTATATTTTTTATTTTGGAAAATTCAGTAGTACTTATTTTAGTAATTTCAGTCTTCTTCCTTTTTGTGTTCTTGGTCAGTACAGGCGAAGATTTGTCAGTTTTTTTCCAGAGTACCAACTTTTGGTCTTGTTTTCTTTATTGTTTTACTATTTCCTATTTCATTTGATTCTGCCTTAATCTTTATTTCTGCCTGCTTTGGGCTTAGTTTGCCCTTCATTCTAGTTTCTTTTTTTCTTTTTTTTTTTTAGACAGATTCTCTCTTTCTTGCCCTGGGTAGAATGCTATGGCATCACAGTTTGCAGCAAGCTCCAGCTCTTGGGCTTAGGCGATTCTCTTGCCTCAGCCTCCAGAGTAGCTGGGACTACAGGCGTCCACCACAACACCTGGCTATTTTTTAGTTGCAGTTTGGCTAGGGCCAGGTTCAAACCTACCACCCTCATATATGGGGCTGGCGCCCTACTCACTGAGCCACTGAGCCACTGGGCTGGCCCCATTCTTGTTTCTTAAAGTAAAAAGTTATGGTTGTTATTTAAAACCTTTGTCTTTTTAAGATACAGGTATAAATTTCCCTTTAAGCACTGCTTTGAGTGCAATAAGTTTTTGTATGTGTGTCCTCATTTTCATTCATCTTAAAATATTTACTGGCTTCTTTGAACCATTGGTTATTAGAAATATGTGGTTTAATTTCTACATATTTGTAAATTTCCCAAATTTTCTCATGTCACAGATTTCTCATTTCAATCCACTGGGTGAGAGAATATATCCTTGTTTGTTTTTTTTATATCTCCATTGTTGCTCTCTTTTGTACTAAATAGATGTTTTCTAGCATAATCATTTTAATTCCCTTATTGTTTCTTTTATTATACTTTAAAATGTATTTGCTTAGTGATTGTCCTAAGTGTTGCTATCTTAACTTAGAATAATCTAGTTTTGAGTCAACTAACTTAATTTTAGTAGTAAATAACTGTACTCCTATAGTGCCATTCCCTCACTTCTCCTATTTGCTATTGTCATTCAAATTACATCTCCATACATCATATGTCTATCAACACCTATTCATAATTATTGCTTTATGTAGATGTTTCCAAAATCAGAATAATTACATTTTATACTGTCCTTTTATGTAGCTAGATAGTTACCTTTAAGAATCCTTTTCATTGAGTGGCACCTGTGGCTCAGTGAGTAGGGCGCCGGCCCCATATACTGAGGGTGGCTGGTTCAAACCCAGCCCTGGCCAAACTGCAACAAAAAAACAGCCGGACATTGTGGCAGGTGTCTGTAGTCCCAGCTACTTGGGAGGCTGAGGCAAGAGAATCACCTAAGCCCTAGAGCTGGAGATTGCTGTGAGCTGTGATGCCACAGCACTCTACTGAGGGTAATAAAGTAAGACTCTGTCTCTAAAAAAAAAAAAAAGAATCCTTTTTATTTCTTCATGTGGATTTGCGTTATCGTCCAGGATCCTTGCATTTCAGCCTTAGGGACTCCCTTTAGAATTTATTTTAGAGCATGTGTACTAAGAACACATTCTCTCTGTTTTTTGCTCATTTCTACTTTATTTTTGAAGGACAGTTTCCACTATACAATTCTTTGCCTACAGTCATCTTCTTTTAGCACTTTCAATATGTTATCCTACTCCTTTCTGGTCATTTTAATAAGCAGTCAGCTATTAATCTTATAGAGGATTCCTTGTACATGATGAGTTGTTTCTTTCTGCCTTCAAAACTACTTTTCTTAGGCTTACAACAGTTTATGATGTCTCTAGAAGTAGAGATCTTTAAGTTTATTCTACTTGGACTTTCTTGAGCTTCTTGGCTGTTCACATTAAGGTTTTTTATGAAATTCAGCAAGTTTGGGGACATTATTTTCTCAACTATTTTTCTGCCCTTTCTCTATCCTTTCCTGGGACTCTCATTATAAATATGTTGATACATTTGATAATGTCCACAGTTTTCTTCATCTTTCTTTTTCTTTATGTTCCTCAAACTGAGTAATTTCAATTGACCTACATTCAAGTTTGCTGATTCTTTTTTCTGTTTAATCTAGTGAGGGCCTCTAGTAAAGTTTTCATTTCAGCTATTGTGCTTTTCAACTCCAGAAATTTGATTTGGCTAGTTAAAAAAATCTTTACTGATATTATTCATTTGCTACATATAATGTTTTACATTTTTCTTTCATTCATTAGACATAGTTTTTTTGGTGTTCTTTGACTATATTTAAATTATCTGATTTAAAGTCTTTGTATAGTAAACCCAAAGTCACGGCTTCCTCAGAAACATTTGTATTGATGAGTTTTTGTTGTTGTTGTTTACTATTTACAGGCCATGCTTTATTGTTCTTTGGACATCTTGCAATTTTTTAATGAAAACTGAACATTTTAAAAAATGTAACAAAACAACTCTGAAAACACAGGGTATCCATAAAGTTCGTGTGCAATTCAAAATAGTTGCCTACACAAACTTTATAAACGTCCTGTATAATTCTCCTCCCTTACTGGGTTTGTTGTGGTTGCTGCTTGCTATTGTTGTTATTTATTTTTTTAGTGACTTTTATAAATTAATTTTATAAACTTTATATTCTTTGTTACGTGTGGTTACTGAAGTCTCTGATCAGTTAGAAGATAGTCAGCTACTAATTATAGAGATTTTCTTCAGTGCCTGGAACCAATAAGTTTCCTGGTGTTTGCAAAGAGTTTCTGTGTCCATTTTGAGTCACACCATAAACACTCAAGTCAAGTAAAAGATCACAGCTCTATTTTACCCTTCTTCCTACTTGTACAGTACCTCAATGTTAGTCAGAGGTACTAAAAAAGCTTAGAGTATTTTTAGAACTTTTCAGGACATATCCATAGCCTTGAAAATGCATACAGCCCTATATATGTAGATGGCATTCTAGATTCCCAGGAATATAGCAAAGGGTTCAAAGTCTCCTATAGATACCTCATCCCCTACCTATTTCTTTTAGGCTTTTGTGGCTAGCCTATTATTTGCTCCAACTGGCACTGCCTCAGGCAGCTGTGATGTTAAGCAATTGTCTCTGATTTTTTAAAAAAGGCAGGATTTCCGTATGTTGTCCAGGCTAACCCCAAACTCCTGGGCTAACATCAGTCTTCTGCCACAGCCTCCTGAACAGCTGTAATTACAAGTGAATGCCATTGTGCTCAGCTTCTCTCTTATCGTTTTTTGACAAATACCCTGAAAAAGGGCTATTTTCATTGCAAAAGCTCCAAGACAAATCAAATAAAGATAGCTTTGGCAAACAAGGTCTTCCAGGCAGCCACCAGACCAAGCAAATAATGATAATTCTCTGGGAATGGAGACTTGAAGCTCCAACACTATTTTTCCCTCTTTAGTGGCTATCAGGTTGCTGACTTTTACTGTAAATGCAGGATGTTGGTTTTCAAGGCTATTACAGAGCTGAGAAGAGGGAATGAGTATAGAGTAAGTTAAATTCTCATAAAATTTATTGTTTTGAACAGGAGTCAGCACTCTTGAATGCTGGGCGAGTGCTCCCTAGACAATTGAAAGCATTTGTTTAATTTTCAGAGCTATAACAAAGTTTATTTTACTTTTTTTTTTTTTATTTTTTTTTTGCTAGTGTTTTCATTGCTTTTATGGAGAAGGATTTTCAGAAGTCCTGATAATCCTTTAATCTTTTATATCATATAATTTTTGCTGATGTCCTACCTCAATTTTTTTATTCAGCTTTTAAGGTGGAATAATTTTTAATGACTTACCTTCAAATTCACTAATTCTTTTCCTCTATCATATCCAATGAGCTGATACCTCCATCTAGTGAGTTTTTCATTTCAGATACAATAATTTTCAGTTTTAAAATGTCCACTTGATTTTCTTTACAATTTCTCTTTCTCTGCTAAATTCCCTCCAACTCTTCACTCATATGACATTCTTTTCCTTTAAGTCTACGGGCATGTTTATAAAGTGACTTTAAAGTATATATAGGCCAAATCCCATATCTGGTCATTTTAGGGTCTATTTTTATTGCCTCCTTTTTCTTTTGACCATAAGTCACATTTTCCTATTTCCTAGAATTCGTAGTGTTGTTTTTATAGTATATTGGCCCTTTTAGAAGATATATTGCAGATATTCTAGATTCTGTCATCATTCTCTGAAGAGTGATGATTACTCTTCTAATAGATAGGTAAAATAATGGCTAATTACTGTCTCTAATCGAGGCTCAGTTTTATACTTCATTAGAAATTGTTTGAAGTTTGCCTTTGGTTTTAGACAGGGATATAGCTTTTTTCCTAAAGTGTCACTTTTGTCAAGTTTCGATGTAAAGCCTGAGGTTTTACCAGAACCCTTTTATTTGGTGGGATTCTAACCGTGGTGTCCACTAGTTATAATGTCTGCTCAGCTTCTTCATTCTTCCAATTGTTGCTTTCCTCTAGGGCCTTTGAAATTTTCTTTGTAAACACAGTTTGGAAATCAAGAATTTGAAGAAATTTATGTACCAATTTGGGAGCTCTTTCATCTCTAGCTTCTTCCTTTCTGAGATTTCTCCTCTCAATTTCCAGCCACACCAATAGCCTTGAACACTGTAATCTGATACATCAGGCCAATAAAAATGAAGCTTTATCAATCCCCTCCCAAGGTGTCAAGCAAGAACTTTCAGGGAAAAAAGTGAGTGGTTGGGTGAATCACACATACTATTCCATCATGGAACAAATATCCTTCGGTTTCTGTTTAATTTTTGTCACTCTATTGTGCCTTCATTTAAGGTAGTTTTACATATTTTGACCAGGACTTACAATTACTATCTACTGAAAAGTTTTTCTATATGATACTCTACCATTTGTAGGACCAAAGCAGCTCTGTTAAATTATTCTGCACTTAAAAAATGGAGGGCAGCACCTGTGGCTCAAGGAATAGGGTGTTGGCCCCATATACTGGGGGTGGGGGGGTCAAGCCCTGCCCGGACCAAAACTGCAAAAGAAAAACCCCAAAACTGGACTTACAAATCCAGTGAAACTCTGCTATCATTTTCTTCTTATAAAATAGTATATGTATAAGGTAAGACAAAGAGGAGTTCCAGAACTATAACATAGAAGGCATCTTGGATCTAGAAGATGTTTCTTGAAACTCCATATACATGGTAGGCAAGTTACTTTTAGATAAAGTTATATTTGGGGTAGGTGGTGTGATTGAGTGGTTGCTGTACTAGAGAACAGTACTGTGGAGAAGATGACTTAAGTCACTCTGATAGGTCATTAGCTGAGATCCTCTTCAAAGAGGTCTCATTACTAGAAGACAAAGAAACAATCTTGACTCAAAGAAAGGAGCTTATATAAGATAGAACCTGAAGAAAGAGCTGGAATGAGGTGAAAGTACATACACTTAAGATTCACTCATATCTATACTGAGCAACCAATATGGATTTTAATTGAACAAGTTGCCAAATATTGGGCAGCTTTTTTTGTGTGCTATTTTTAAGATTTGCAACAAATAGTACTTAACAGTACATCAATTTTGAGGTAACTCTTTGATAAATTAAGGGGACTGCCCACTGTGTTTTCATTTGGTAATATGTCATCTGTGTAGGGGCAAGCTTTCTCTCAGGGTTATTCTGTGGTTTTTTTTCATGTCACTTATGAAAACATGGAATTATATATTTTTGTACTCATTTAACTTTCTCAGTGAAATGTATGTAAGGACAACAGTCCTTAAGGAAGACACTGATCATCATTCAAGATTAAATTTAGTGAATTTGATCAGTTAATGTAAGTTAATCACATTAAATCATACTTCAATGACAGTGTACCCATCTTTTAAAATGGATAATATGGACAATATTCTGTTACAACCACCATTTAAATCATTAAAACCTCTTTCGTATCTTTGGCCTATATGAGTTTTAAAAATGTTTTTCAGGGTGGCGCCTGTGGCTCAATGGAGTAGGGCGCCAGCCCCATGTACCAGAGGTGGCAGGTTCAAACCCAGCCTTGGCCAAAAACTGGAAAAAAAAAAAAAAAAAATTGTTTTCCATACCCAGACCATGTTTAAGTCCATTCAATCCAAGTAGCAAATTTTATGTAGTGTATGATTTGTATACAACAAATAGCATAACTACCAATTTTAAGATCAGCCAACAATACCATATTCTTTCATAATTTCACTTAATTTTAAAACTCCTTTGTGGTATTACTATTCCAATTTAATAGATGAGAAAAGTACAGTTTAGAGAGATTAAGTGACTTAGCCAAATTTACATAACTAACAAATAACCAGGCCTTTCTGACTAAGACTAGATATCTTTCCAATTATACAACTCCCACAGAGTTATTTGGGAGAGCTCTTTAAACATTACCAACCTAAGAAATTAAAAACTTAACATTTTACTGTAGGTACAATATAAATATTTAGAAATATGCCACTCTGACCCGCACTTTAAAATGAATCAAATAGATAGCATATTTTCATTTAGTCTGATTTGAGTAAATCGGACTAAATTTAATCTTGACTGAGTCATTTATTTACAAGTGTTTCAGACGTTTCAAGATGCAAAGAAGACATCTATCCATTTAAATACATGAAGATCAAATTTCTTAACTTTTGGTATTTTTACAAAGAGGTATTACTACATTCTTTATTTTCCTCTTCCTCTCTTACACTTCTTTAACTAGACACGCATCTACAAAATTATTCTAACCACCACTGCATGCTGTTTAGCCTGGTCCTTAACTTGCACCCACTTTAGAGGACAGCGGTCTTAGTGTCTAAAAGCAGGCTGCAAAAATTACACAACTTCGAATGGAAAGTAAAGAAATGTGTGAAATGGAAAGGAAAACATTAAAACTATTTCCCCCCTGCAGAACACACAGAGCCAATGCAGTTTGCAGAGCTATCTTGTTTTCTTATCACTGACTTCAACAAAGAGGAAGTCCAGAGACTGAGTGTAACTGCTAATGGTAAAAGCAGCCCTTTACAAGAAACTTCCTTTGTATACAGTATAGCCATTTTAAAAGTGAAAGACAGTCTGGGGTACCTCTCAGTCTTGAATTGAAAAGTTTTTGAGGAAAAACAAATTCAAGACCCAAAACCTTAAGCTCAGTTTTTTGTTTGTTTTTTACCTTTTCTTTGATTTCTGATTTCCTACCCTTGCTGCTCCTGCTCAGCTGGATCATTCCAGCCTTACCTGTTGTTCTAATGCAGACCTGGGCTCTCTGCCTTCTCCTTCACTCCATCCATCCCAGACTGACTCCTCTCCTTCTCCAAGGCAAAAAACTAAACTAAACTAAACTAAAAACACGTCCAAACCTACTCTCCTGCGGGCATCGCCTCCCACTACACTCTCACAATCTCAAGTTGAAGGTTCTGTCAGACTTTAGGCATGGAAGGTCACTTCTGCCACTGGCCGGATCAGCCTCTTCCTCTTTCAGATCCTCTCTGGTTCCCATCTGCTCCTCTGCTCCGCATCTTCCCTTCTCACACACACCCTCACACCACGGTCCAAATGTCCTCAGTTCGCAGGCCCACACCTCTGCCCCTTTCAGACTCATGGACCCTCTTCTCTCAAATCCATAGTCCTTTCTTTCTCAGACGCCTTTGCTTCCCAAACTCAAGCCTCCCGCAGATCATCTCCCCAGTCAGATCCACGCTCCCATCGGGCGCCCTCCACGGTCAGATCCCCGCTCCCTTCATGTCACCTCCCTGGTCAGACACAGCCCCCCTTAGATGACCTCCCTGGTTAGACACACGCTCCCCTTAGATCACCTCCCTGGTTAGACACAGCCCCCCTTAGATCACCTCCCTGGTCAGACACACGCCCCCCTTAGATCACCTCCCCAGTCAGACACACGCCCCCCTTAGATCACCTCCCCAGTCAGACACACGCCCCCCTTAGATCACCTCCCCAGTCAGACACACGCCCCCCTTAGATCACCTCCCTGGTGTCAGACACAGCCCCCCTTAGATCACCTCCCTGGTCAGACACACGCCCCACTTAGACAACCTTCTCGGTCAGACCCACACCCCCTTTGAGCGCCCTACACTCCACAGTCAAATCCACGCTCCCCCCCACAGATCTCCTCCTCAGTCAGACCCACGCCCCCCGGTGTGGCCCTCCCTGGGGCGGCCCCGCGGCCGTGGGGTCCACCCGCGGGTGAGCCGCCGGGCCGGGGTGGTGGGGGCGCCGGGGGGCGGCGGCGGGCCCGGGGGGGGGGG
>CAUYPK010096982.1:0-38861 GCA_963574355.1 Loris lydekkerianus
TCTTTGGGTATTATGAATGTAATCCACCATGCAGCCTCTCCATATCCTGTCTTAGGTTGTCCCCGCTTTGGGAATCTTACCCGTCATTGGTGCTATGGAGGGCAGTGAAGAATAATAGTTAGATTCTTGGTTAATGAGCCAGTGATATTGGAGGTGATTGTATTTGATGCACTATCTGCATTTATAAAGCAGAGGTAACTTTTTCAGAGAAAATGCCTCTTTAACAAATCCAATATTGTACATTAAGCCTCTTTTTCATTCTAAATGATACAATTCACAACCACTATACTTCATAATCAAACCAGACAATAGGAATGCTGCTCCCCACTGTGTCCCTTGGCTTATAATAATGATCAGTAATGATCTCTACATATTTAACTTCTCTCCTTGTATCTTTTAAACTTCAGCCAAGTTACATAGAAAATAAATTTGTCGAGGTCAAGAATGCATGAAGTCTACATTCTTGTATAATGTATTATGAAGTCAAGAACATATACACAAAGTTAACGGTGGTAGATTCAACCTTCCACTTCTTGATTTAGCAGTGTTTTCCTTTGTTATTGTGTATAACATGCGAAAGAATAAAAATTTATTTTTGTATTATGTCAGAGTAGATGATAATTACAGGCAACTTTGCTCTACAACCAAAGTAAGCATTCATTACTCTCCACTACAAGATCACCTAGGAAAGGATTTACTATCATTTTCCTACTAATGACTAAAAAAATGCAAAAAACAAGAAAATAATCTCAATTCAAAAATCATAAGGCCAGACAATAAACTTTTACTCAGGTAGTTCTATTCTAGAATTGTCAATAGATGACAACAGACATCTAGTCAATATTGTATTGTCTTTTTCTTCAAATAAAGTTCAACTTAGAAAGAACGAAAGATTGCTGTACTTGTTTATAAATAAAATGTACATATACAGTTTTATGGGAAGAAAATATTTTAAGTTTTTTCTTTAGTCTTAAATGACAGGACATTTGCTTATCACTTGCTTTCCAAACATCTTGAGTGAACTTGTGTGTGTTAGCCTTTAAAATGAATGGAGACTTGGCCCTCCAAATTTGTTTGTGAGGAGAAAAGAAAATCTCATTAAGTCAAGGACATACTGAATATGTATAACTTTTCCATCATTGTTAACTCAAAAAATTGTAAGTTGAACCACTGTAAGTTAGAGAATGTCTGTAGTATTCTAGACTTATAAGAAAAAGGATATTATCTGTTGTCTGTTTTCATAAGAATAAGCTTCCCAGAACTTATTTTCCATGGAAATTAGTAGGTAGAAAGTGCATCAGGTTTAATAAAAGTGTTTTGTAGACCTGGTAGGAGGCTGCTTCTTTCCTATGACAAAGCTGAATCTTGGGCCAGCCTGCAATGCATAACTTCATTTGTCTTTGTTTTTAAGAAAGTTCAATATTTTTTTTTTATTTCCTAAAACTAGACTGAGACAGCTTTTGGGCATTCTGCAAGATTTTGTATTAAAAAGAACTTTTAAGGTCTTCACTAGCCATTGTGTTTCCCCTTTCTTCACACATGACTCTGCTTTATAATATCCCCACCAATTGATTAACTCTTATAGGGTTGAACATCCCAATACTGGGGAACCCACTACCTCCAAAAACAGCTCATTGCACCTTTGGCCAGTTCTAAATGCTATAACATCCTTTATAGTCAGCAACTGAAGACTCCACCACTAATTTCAGCTTTATTCTTTTTCAGTTTCGTGCTTATAGTTTCCTTCAGCTCATAAACACTTACTGAATGCTTAGTTTTTGTCAAACTCTTTGCTAGACACTGAGGGAAGAGGTACAAATAAGATACCTTGGGAAACAAAACAGATCTACCTTTCTTAAGAAAATCCCTCAAATATTTGAAGTCAGCTAGCATCCCAAGAGTCTTCCAGAGAATACTCCCAATTGTCTTCCAGAGAACACAAACCCATATAAA
The DNA here is from genome assembly GCA_963574355.1 of Loris lydekkerianus. NCBI lineage: Eukaryota > Metazoa > Chordata > Mammalia > Primates > Lorisidae > Loris > Loris lydekkerianus. The sequence continues at coordinate 1,954 of CAUYPK010096982.1, forward strand.
ATGATTCCAGCACCCTACTGACCTGAGCATTCTTGTGAATGAACTCCAGTATTCTGTTGAATTAATTCCAATCTTCATTCTTAATGTATGTGCCTGGAAAAAAACAAATAGAGCCCAATTGTGTCCTTACTCTATGAAGCTGCAAAAGTACAAGATAGAATTAGGTTTCCCAGCAACCATATCACACGGAGGACTTGTTGATCTTGATGCCAGCTAAAATCAATAAGTATTTTTCCACCAAATGTTTCCAGTTTCCATGGCCTAAATTCGTGCAGAGACGTTCCGTAGCCTAATTCAGCATCTCGCATTTCTTTCTATTAAGTTTTATCTTGATCAGTTCAAAATGTCATGATCTCTTTGTATGATGGACCAATTTAGTAAAATATCTTCTGTGTTTGTATTCAGGTCATTGAGAAATTCAGGTTCTAGCAGTCCTGCCCTTCTTGACTGTTCATCCTAACCTCTTTTGCATCAACAATAGCAGTTATCATTGTTATTTATATTCTTTTTCCCTATTATTAAGATAGATGTGAAGAAAGGAGATAAAGAAAAGTTTATGATTGAGTAGACAGTTCTTAAAAAAAAAGAAAGTATTACATAGCAATGCATGATGTTGTGTGTACTTCATTTGAAATAATGTAATAATATTAATTTATAAATCAGAAAACCCAAGCCCATTACTTTACAGATGACTCTCAAATAATCAAATGTTTGATTACCTGGTTACAGCCCTAATTACTACAGGAATAGGGAGCAGAGATTGAAAGGGTCTAAAAGAGTCAGAATAAGATATATAGGTAGCAAGACAGCTAGGGTTCAGGGACCCAGCAATCTGGAGCTAGGACTGAAAAAAACATCACCATTGTCATGAACTTTCAATCATAGTTTAATTTAAACAAAAGGTGCTAATTGACATCTTTCTCATCCTAAGCTAAAAGACTGAAATGCATGCCCATAATAAAAAATGAATTCATTATTACATGAATGTGCTCCAAGACATACATATTTCTCTAAAGAATCAACATCAGAGTAGTTCCTAGCCTTCTCCTCCGTGTTGAGGCTACTAAATTTCACCTCCCAATACCTACACAGATTTGCGTGAATATTGTGAGATATATATATAATATATATATATATATATATATATATATATATTTGATTGCTAAAAGCCACACAAAACATATACTTGATTACTAGAAGAATGTCAGATAAAATAAAATTTATTCAATAAGGTTCATTTCATCACAGAAACACACACAGATTTTTAATTGTGATATACTTTTTTTCCTCAGAAGTGGCAAAAAAATATGTGATGGGACCTTCCAACCTCCCAAAAGGTTTTCAATTTTTATTTCCTCCCATCAGTGCATGAGAAAACCAGAATTGATTGTTGTTTTCCTCTAAAACAGGAGATCTTTCCAACAAGAAGTTGTACTCAGAGAAGTACTGACATGATCAGAGACTGCCCCCTGCCTGCCGACACAGCACATAGAGCTCTACCGCTTTGCTTTTCATTAAAAATAATCCTACCCACTTTTTAAAGAAGACTTTGTCTATTATGAGCAATCTATATCTAAACTATTTTTCCCCTTCAATGGCCATGCTTTGAGTAACAGAAAGAGTGAAATGGGCCGTGTTAAATGCTATAAAAGTTTATCTCTAGGTGGAAATTATGGGTCTGACGGTGGGTTTTTCAAAGGTAGAAAATGCTGGAAATATATCTTGTTACAGTTGTATCATTAGGATACAAAAAAGAAGAAATCTCTGGCTTTCAGAATTTTCTTTGAAACTGAAAAAAATAGGTAGAAGGATTATCAAAATGCCTTTATGTTCTGTGGTACCCAAACAAAAATCTGGTAGAATTCTTGTGTAGTTTCTCTTAATCTGTGAAAATGTATACCTTCGAGTACTTTGATAGAATCTGGTCATTCATTTTTAAATTTATTTCATTCTATCATCTTTTAGGTGTGTTAAAATAAGGCTGTCTGGCCAACAAAGGAAATAATACTGAGAAGTAAACTTTTCCAGTTGGTTACTATTATTTGTAAGAAAGTTCCCGAAGTCTCAAGTGATGAGAAACTTTTTCCTACTTAGTAACAATCTTCTTTAATTCCTTCCTTAAGTTTTAAATCGGATTTTTGGAAATATACGTTTTTGAGTACGGAGGAAATCCCCAAGATTCAAAAGTAGGGAAAAGGCACGTCTGTCTGTATCCTTACGTATCCCGATGAGTTTGGGGGAACTAACCAGTGTTCCGGGGACCACTGGGAATTTGTACAAACCCTAAAAATTCACTGTAAATGAGTCCCATTTCCAGAGACAATTTTCATACACCCGAAGAAGGGAAAGGAAATGGTGACCCGTCCCTGTCTCCGTTAGGCAGGGGTTCCATCCAGAAAACCTCTCTGGCAGTTAACAGATTGCGCTCGAATATGCTTGTTTTAAGTTTGCTTTCCCGTATTAAATTGCGCTGTAAATTTCTCCTTACACTATGCTCTCCGGGCAGGTGTCCCTAAACCGCCCAAAGCCCATCGGATCTTCCAGAGCTTGGCCAAGCCGCGCAGCCTAGAGAACCCGAAAAGGCGGTAGGCTCGGCAAAAGCCCGGCAAAGCCGAGCCGAAGCTCCGGGCTGAAACCGGTGCCTGAGCGCAGCTGCAATCCCACTCGGGCTCAGTTTTACCGGCTCCCAGGGGTTCGGCGAGCACGGCTCAAAGGTGAACTTGCCTGCCTGTGTCTACCCGAACTCCGAAGCTCAAGAGCGCTCCGGCACACTGCACGGCTGGCTAACTTTCCCTCTGCTGCGCCGGAAACCTTCCCAACTACTGAGTGAGCTTCACCCCTGTCCCTGTCGGCACTTTTGCCTTTCCCGGGGAGAAGGAAAGAACAGCCTAAAGAGTGACATATGTAATAAAAATAATCATTATTATTATCTCATCTTCATCCTCGTAATTGTTATTATTGTGGTCAATCTCTCCAAGCCGGTTCCCTTAACAGCTAGGTAGAGCGAACGGATTTCCGCGGACGCTATCTTCTGTCGGCTACTCGTCAAAGTCCATTCTACCTTAATAAACATATCCTAGGGATTTATATTTACACTGTTGAAGTAATATAAATGCCTTAGCCTCAGACAACTTAAATATAAATCCCGCCAGAAAAGGCGAGGCGGAGCTCTCACTGCACTTTCGCGTTCACGCGGATCAAGAAATAGGACACTTGGGGAGTTTTACAAGATGAGTGCTGAATTATTTAAAAAGAAGACGTACATATTCTCTTCGATGTTTATAAATTACTGTTCTCTAACAAAGCATTTCTAAAGATGCGAGCGTTGCGCAGTAGGTGAACTTGGCAACGCCGCAGCCACCTGTGCTGCATCATACCGTAGCATTCAACAGATGCTTTAAGAAAACTGCGATGGGTTTTTGCTTTGAGAAACAGATCTTGGGTGTGGACAGTATGTTCCCAGCCAAATTAAATTTCAGAGCCCTGCAAAGTGTCTTAATTGAAAATGTATGGAGGGAATCATAAGTTTCCCAAATACTCCCTATTGCAATAGGGCGAACAGTTCTTTTACAACTCTGGAAACGGAGGCACAGAGAGAAATGACTGGTCGTAAGCATCCGGAATTAGGAAGGGACCCCACCCTCATGATTGCTCCCACTGTCTCCCCTATTCCTAACTTTTGGGACTAATGAGGCAAACTTGGTCCCGGAGCGGCCGGCCACTGCTGTCTCTTCTGAGTTCTGGAGGGTTCGGTCCTCCAAGCGGCGGCATGGCCTCCTTGTGTCCTCTTTTATATAAATCACTACTCTGCCCTCTGGTCCCAAGAAGCCGAACAGGAATCTCAGTCTTTTACATGGATCCAACCACCCTCGAGGGCGGAGAAACAGTTTCCACCTTTCCCACCCACTGTGATTGTTGGTGCATTGAAGACTCCGAGACCCCTCTCCTACTCTCATTCTCTGTTAGGAAAAATCTGCTGGGTCCCCCTTCTGGGTGGAAAAATCTCCACTACCAAGCTTGGTCTTGATGCTTCTGAAGGGTCTTGGCTAAGGTGGTTCCAGTCACTCCATTCACCCTTATCTGAGCTGCAGTCAGAACATCGCAGACACCTGCCTTGTGGTGCCTGGGAGCCAATAGAGGAGAGCTCAACCTTTCGGGTTATAGCTTGGTATTCAGGCAGTTGCCAAAAGGTAGCTTTTGTGGCTTCCTTCTTGCCTTACTGCGTTGACCCTGCCTTGACAGACTTCCCACTGGGTGGGCAAACACCTGGCTAAGAGCCCTAGGCTCTGTACAGTAGAGAGAAGTGGGGTTCCCTCGGAAACCAAACCGAAGGAGCTGTCCTAAACGTGTCTTTCTATCAAGGCCCGTAGTGTCAAGAAGGAAAGTAAACTGTGCCTCTTTGGAGCTTCAAGGCCAAGAGCTTTCCTTCCTCTGTCTTTGGGGCTGGGGGCAAAGGTGGGAAAGCGGGCCTTACTTAGAACAGAGTTGTGGCATATTTGCACACTATGTTTGACCTTGTAAACATAGTGCCTCCGTTGCTCCTGTTGAAGAAAGGGGCAAGAGTCATAGTGGAGACCCTCAAGGAGTGTTTCAAAGTTCAGTGTAACTTGGAAGAGTCGGGAAACATGTTTACTGAAATAAAACATACAGGGGTATATGGGGGGGGGGTTAGGGGTACTTTTTTTTAATCTTTGAGAGTACATTCTTGAGAAAGCCTCCCTCCACCCCAACCACCCATGCTGACCCCAGTCTCCCCCAGTGTCCAAGCCCCATGAATCAAGTTAATCACCACCCCCACCATGGGTTTTCGCGCCCCCTGCCAGCAGGCCCCAGATGCACCAAGAGACCGGTCTAAACAGGCCCTGGGCAACGTACACTGAGCGCTGATTGGCTGCACTTGGCTCCTCCTCCCATCCCCGGTTTGGCCCAAGAGCGCTGTGCAGCTTCTCCAGAGCTGAGTAGGCGCTCTGGTGCTCGCCGAGGACACTTCCTCGGGTGCACAGACCTTTCGGATCCTGCCTTTGGAGCGGCTAGCCTTGGCTGCTCCATTGGCCTGCCTGCCCCTTACCTGCCGATTGCATATGAACTTTTCTTCTTTCTGCACACCGTTGTCGTCGGAGTCGTCGAGATCGTCGTGGAGCTCCTGTGGTGGCCTTGGTCCGTTTAGAGTAGTGTAGTTAGTTAGGGGCCATCAAAGAAGAAAGAAGAAGCGATTAGTGCAGAGATGCTGGAGGTGGTCAGTTACTAAGCTTAGAGTAAGTCAGGGAAGCCAAGCGAGCCAAACCTAGCCGGGGGACGCACGGTTGCCCGGTGGAGGTCGACTTGCCGGCGCTTCCCATCGCGCCGAGCTCCCTCTGTCCCTCATTCCCTCCGCTGAGGCGCGAGGTTGCGGCGCGCAGCGCAGCGCAGCGGACCAACTGCCGTGGGCTCCGCTGGGCGATTGCAGCCGAGTCCGTTTCTCGTCTAGCTGCCGCCGCGGCGACCGCTGCCTTGTCTTCCTCCCGGACGCTAGTGGTAAGTTGGAGCCCCCACCGGCATTGATGGTTGAGACCCCAACGATTTAGGCGGGGGATGGGATGGGAGCGGGGAGCGGGGTCAGGTCCCGGATGGTAGCAGCCTGCAGGACCGCACTGGCCCGGGCTAGGGTGTTGGGGGGAAGGGACTCTGAACACGCACATCGCGTGGAGATTGAGTCTCTGGAAGGAAAGAGGGGGTTAGGTTCCACGGGAGAAGCGCTAGAATCTCGAAGATTGGGAGTGGGGACTTGAAATGAAGGCGCTGGGCGGTGGCGGGGGTCTGGAGAACCTGGCGCGGGGGACGCGGACAGAGAAATGGAGGGCGGGGGTGGGGTCTCAAGAAGTGAGAAGGGGGAGGGAGAGGAGGGAAACTGAATGCTACGTCGCTGGGCAAAGGGTCGGGTTGCGGAAGATGCAACCGAGTTGGGGGATGGACTACGTCTTTAAGAAATCCGACTGCAGGCAAGTGGGAGGGGGCGCAAGGCTTAGGATAGCGGGGGGGAGGGGGGCGCGAAGCATCCTCAATTGTTTTCTCATTGAAAACCAACCCTAATTTTCCGGCGGGTCTTGGTGAATACCCATAACTCTGGGGAGATACACACTGCGGATGTGTCTTGATCTAACAGCTGTTGACTGAATTTGAACAGCGCTGCTGATGGTCACGTAAGTTTAAGAGGACAGTATAAGGGTATCTAGTGAGCCTTTTTAATTCGCTTACCTAAGTCATTTGGTGACAGTTTTATATTTTGAAAAGGATTGCGGACAAGTCTCCCGCGATGCCTCTCCCGCGATGTCCCTTTACTCTCTTTAACCTGACAAGCAGTCTTTACAGCGCACCTCGGAATTGCTAAACATGAGAACAGGTTGCAGTTCCTGATGCCACATAAAGTTCATCCTTTCAAAACATGTCTCTGTGTGTGTTTCTTTTCTGCGCCGTTCCCTTTACCTTTTTCTTCCTGTTGGGTAGTATTTGACCTGAGGTGAAAAACACTTTGCATTGTTTTCTAGACCCCTTTCTTTTAAGCTACATTGCTCCACAACTCAAATTCAGCGAATGACACTAGACAGTTACTGGATATCTAATTTGGTCGAGAATCACTGCCAGTATGGCGCAGCATCTTCATTAATATTTACAAGTCCCATTCAAGGAAGCCTCTGATCCTTGAGCTGCTAAGTGCATATGCCCCTTACCACATACCTTTTAGGCAGGATAACTGAGGGAAGCTCATAGGATTGAGTTAAAATAATTGGGGGGGGGAGAGAAAAACGCTGCGCAGTGAGTAACCCCTGCGCTTTCCAGTTTGCAGACAACTGTGACCTCATATACACAGTGGTGAAAAAAGACGTCTGGGTTTCAGGGTTTGCCTTTTGTATTCAGTTTTCCTATATATCAACCATTCTGACAATCAAAATATGAATGCAATAGAAACAAGGTGTTATTGTGTAGTTGGCTACATATGGGTAGACAATGATAAAAGCCGACTGACGTTCCCCACAGAAAATGATTTCTACCGAGATCATTACACCTCTTTTGCAGTGTTTAAATCACACTGAATATTGTCCTTTCAGAAAAGTATCATTTCCTTGGCACCTTGCTGTTTGGAAATCATCTGCGACCCAATTCCCTGCCTCACAGTGGAAGAAATTAAATATTTTGATACTTTGGAGGAGTAGGTTATAAGATATTTAACTATAGTTTTTTCCCCTAAATATGTTCTTCTGATCGTCCTCATGTGGGAAGAAAATATTTGTTTCATCAGAATAGTTTCTTTTCCTAATTGCTTCTATCATCTACAGCAACAAGCCCAAGGACAAGTCCTCAAAAGGTGGGTAAGGCTTGAGTTTGTAATGTCAAGGTAGGATTCGCATACTTAAGCCAACAATGACAGGGTATTTCTATCTGTGTATTCTAGACAGGGTTATTAACCCTTCCTCTGCTTTCTTGAGTGGTTTATCTCCACCTAGAGATGTCATAGATGACAGTGATAACTTTCAAATACAACATGACAAGCTTTGACGCAGTATGAATTTATGAGAACAAAGATGAGCACTGACATCATCGAGAACCTCTCGGATGCCAGATGTGAATCCAGCAGCATTACATATTATTTACATATATATATATATACATATATATATATAATATGTAATTTCACGTATCTTCATAGCAAGCCTACAAATGAGGAAAATATTACTATCCTTCATTTTATTGGTACCATAGGATTTTTCTCCTCCATTTTTTAAGACATTCTTGTACATTAATTTAAAGCAAGAGAATAAGAAATATTTCTTTGTGCTTTCAAGTCTACCTTGAAAGAATTTTTTTCCTTTAGCAATAAAAGTAAAATCTAAAAAGCCTGACATTTAATGGATTAGCCCAACATTATAAGTGAGTCAATCTTCGATTTTTTTACTGTTTAATTCATTTCCTTCAAATAATAGTGATACTGCTCTGACTAAGGGAAATAAAAAAGTAAAACAAAACTTGAGGAAGGGATTATCAGTAATCAACATTAAGTATCCCCACATGTTCTTATTAAATTGTCCAAGACCCAAGATTGAAGAAGGATGCAGTTTGCCAAGCCGACTGAAAAATAATAAGTCCAGAGTTCTAGTGGCTCCCGAAGCTCCAGACTATTTGGCTAATGTCATTAAGGAGCCTCTTACCATCTCACTTTTATAGCAGTGGATCACCTCACGAAGTGAGGATGTATGGCACATGTCTTGAGATTATTTTAGTAGACTATCTGATAGAGCTTATTGTTGTCTGACAGAAGAAATGCTAAATTATGTCCCACTAACTACATGAGAGGCCATGAGAAAACTAGGAAAACTTGAACATAAATTGAAGCTAATATTATATTATTACAATATAGTGTATCACAATAAATATAGTGTAGATCAATATATTAACCCCACCTAATTTTTGTGAAATAGATGATTATTAATTACTTTGAAAATGTTTAATTATTGCACAAAGAAATATTTATCATTATTTACTTGTGAACATTCCAAGATACCTACATTATTTTATCTACCTACTATACTGCTGAACCTCACAAAGAAATTGCCCATTACCTGGTTAATGAGTGTTCAATCTATTGATCTCTCCACCACCACCATTCTTCAAAACATTTTAAAAAGGCTTTTTCACAAACTGAGAACATTGCTGCAAGACACCCTAGTAATCTCCATTCTAGACAAATAACATTGAAATCAACCAAGAAGTTCAGCTGTGCCACCATTTAGCCTGTCACTAGCAGATTTAATATGTGCTCACTTGCAACAAGACTTTGACAATCACTTCAGACCATTTAATGCACAAATGGTATAGTGTAAGCAGGATTTCAAGTAAGATGCACATGATCTGCAATCTTAATTCTGGTTTCTCTCCCTCTACCCACCACCTCTGCTTCATCTTGTTTATTTGTTCCTCTCAGCTGTGGCTAAGACTGTGTTAGCTGTAATTTCTTGAGATACTTGCTTATTACCTCAGTGTACATGTAGGTGGCCTTTGATGCAATCTTGTTAATTACAATAAACCTATTCATAGATGACCACTTACCTTATCTAATTTGGGAAGCACTAGAAAGGCCTTTTGGACCCCAAACTAGTAGCCTTCATAGTTTTTATTCCACAATCAGGAATTTCCTTCTTTAATCTTAGTCTTTGTCTTCTTTAAATACAAATACTTACTTTAAAAAGTAACATGTTGTTATTATTACCTATTAACAACAAGCATAAATTTATTGACAGCTGTCAGAAAGCTGTAAGGACGGCATTGTCAAGTAACATGAATATTTAAATTTAATTAAATTAGATGAAATTATAAATGTGGTTCCTTAGTCTCATGGACCACCTTTAAGCCACTCATAGCCACATGTGGCTAGTGGGTGCTTTCTGGAGACTGTGATTATAGACCCCCTCCATCACTGATGAAAGTTCTATTCAATAGCAATGTACTAGAAATCAGGGACTCTTAACTTCTTCACTATCCCTTTTTGCCTTGACCCAAACCTGTTTTGCTTTAGAAGAGAAGCATTTCTACTTCATAACAAGTCTTCCAAGTAGAGGGAATTAATTCCCATTCTCTACCCCTTCCTACTTTATTAATCTTCTTACTATATTTTCCCTATCTGTGAAGGACAGCTTGAAGTTAGATTTGAAACACTTCTGCTTACATTTTGTTTTGAACTTCCAAGTCATGGAAACATGTCTCTTTTACTTTTATACAAACAGTCCTTTATTGAAACTTATACCATATTCTAGCATTTCTTTCTTCTTTCAATTGTCTACACCTTCACTGAAATTTTTGGCACCTGCTCATTTTTTATTTTGCCATTCTCTGGAGACTTTAGCATCCATGAAAATTGACACATAACCATCTAGCCTCATAACTTTCTGGCCTCTTCTTTTCCATTGTCCTCGACTTCAGACCCATGGTCATACCTGAAATGTATTCATTTCTAAAATTTTAATTTTCAGAAATACGACTCAGACTATGATTTTCCCCACTTTGCCTATAGCTACTGGTCAACTTCATTGAGACTTCTGAGACCCTCCCCAAAGCCCCTAGTGATGATGTCCTCTCTCTTATTCTTCCTAGTCTGACTTCTATGTTAGTAATGCTAATGTTTCTCATTGTCACTCAGAGCTTACACTCCCCAGTGCCCTTCTGCTGCCCCTACTTTATGCCTTCCTCATTCAAGGTTCATGTACCCTGTTTTCTACTTTAATTGCTGAGCTTTAGCTGAGAAAAAGTAACCCTATCCAGTATTTTCTTCACTCTCAGCTGGGCCTTCAGTACTGTTCAGCAGTGCTTTCATATGTCCTTAGTCAATTCCCTGTCTTATATTCTCAGACACATATTCTATCCTTATATTCCACCATTTTGCCACTCTTCTCAACTTTTGTATTCCAATTTCATACCCTCTACTCTCAGCAATCTTATTTGCATGCTTCACAGAAGCTATAAAGGTGTGTAAGCTAAATTTTCCCAACTTCTTAATTCAACCAAGGGCACTCAGTTGCTGGAGTTTGAGTTTGAATGAACTTAGTCATGTCCTAAGCCGTAGACACATATATTTAGTATTCCCATACCGTCATGTGAAGAGCCATCTTTTGAAGCCTTTGGGGGAAAAGAAAAGGCATGTAAACTGTTACAATTCAGCTAAAATTTCACCATGGCGTTGCAAAGACATACTTTGAAAGCAGATAGGTGGTCAGCAATGGCCATTTCATCTGCTCCAAGTTCCTAAACGTGTTATTCATTATTCAGGACCGGATGACTATAGGAAGAAAACATCCTCTGGTAAACCATAAAAGGAGTAGTTTCTGATCAAAGGAGTGAGCAGTAGAGAAAGCAGAACTTAGAACACGAGTTCAAGGCACCATGCCGATGACTGGAACTACTGTTCCAGGTAGTTAGCAGAGCCTGGGAAGGAAAAGGTGAGTAGTGAAAAAAAGCAAAGCAGATTGAGAGTGAGACAAGGAGGGTGAGCCTTCAAATCTGAAAGAGCAATAATGGCAGGGTGTGGAGTAGTTTCAATATAAAAATAAAAAGTGAAAACTGAACAACACTAAAAGACAATGTCAACTAATGTGTAGACTAAAGTATCAATGAACAAACTTAGGGTTTCCCTTCTTTCATTTGTCTTCTTTAAAGTTATCATCAAATGCTGTGAATAAATGTCACAGCGTTCAAATATTTTTGTAACCACATTTTAAACTCACATATCTCCCATTTTATCTCAGGAATCTAGACTCACTCATTATTTTTCAAGTATAAATTCCTATAATCAAGACAGGAAGACTTGCCCAAGTTAGCAAGCAATTGTTCTTCACAGAAGAGGTATAAAAGATAATAATGGTTGTTGTTTATTGAAATGTACTATGTATGACACATCTAAAAGGTTTACATGTATGTGTATTTACTCCTAGAAGCCTCACAACTACCCTATGAGAATGTACTACTATTACCCTAAATTTTCAGATGGGGAAACTGAGGCACACAAAGAGGTTGAATAATCTGCTCAAACCAAATGAACAAGACCAAATCTGAAAGCAGGCAGTTTTGATTTCTGAGGCCATGCTAGTAAGTAGTAAACTCCATTCCCTCTGTGTAGAAATTGGCTAATTTTTCTCTCATACTGTAGCCACAGTCTTTGGACAGAACAGATTTGCTTGTGAATGTGACAATACTCCTTAATCTAGGAGATGCTGTTTGGATGGCATAACATAGACGTGTAACATTTCACCTAGAGATTCAGCTACCAATAAAAATAGAGCAAATGAGAAAGTACTGTTCATGCTGACAGACTGAGTGACAAGAAGCAGCGTAAAGCTCAGGGGAGATATAGAGATAATATTAAAAAAAAATGAAATCAGGAAAATAATGCTCTTATATGTTTAGGTAACTGGATGGGGCAGATATGACTACAGTGAGCTGAACACGTGTGTGTGCGTGTGTGTGGTCTGTAATATATATAACAACATGACAGAAGTCATTTGTATTTGGTCCTTTGTATAAGGTTACTTACTTGAAATTCAAGCAAGAAAATTAAAGTCCTGGAGGTCTGAGCCTAGAGTGAAAGAACGGTCATCAAAACTTCTTCATCATGGATCAGAGAGGTTTGAAGTGTTGCCTGACCCCATTTGCCATGTATTATCTTTCCACAATTGAAGAAAAAAATAATTTCATAACCATGACTTGGAAAATAGGTGCTATAAAAAGTAGTTGTCAGTTTTTTAGTTTGCTCATCTGAGCCCAGGAAGAAAAACCATATCAGAGTATAAGACCTGAACTAAAGTCAATGCAGGGAAAAAAGAGCATATTTACAAAAATTCTAAATACTTTTAAAGGCTTTTTAAAAGTAGATTTTTAACAAAGCAAAAGCCAAAGCAAAAACTTCCACTTATCACTTTCATTTTGAAATGACACAGAAACCATGATTTGCAATTCAAAAATAATTTATTGCTAGAAGTACTGGAGTAAGATTGAAGAAGTCCAGTACTGTAGTATGTAGCTTCCCCTCCCAAACCTGTTTGAGTTCTACCTGATCTCCAGGTCTGGTTCAAGCTCTGGTTTAAGGTCTGCATGAAGCTTGTGCTGACCAGCCCACATATTTGGCAAATGCCTTGCCCATAGTACATAATCAATTAATATATCTTGATTGGTTACATTACCACTCTTAGGAACCTAGGTTCCAATAGTTAAAGTAATGGTGAAAGAAGATGAAGGCAGAGCTCAGGAAGAATTTTTGTCACTTTGCACAGTAATATTTAAGGCATCTAACAGAATAACAAATTCCCCTGAAGTGACTTCAGGCAATCTCTCTGAACATATTTTAGGGCAATTAAAAAATCATAAATCTTCTTACATTAGGTTAACTTTAGTTTTATTTTCCATTTCACAGTGAAATATACCATGCTATATCCAGGGTGTTCCCAGTGTTGCCCTGAAAGTCGCTGTACATGTTTTTACAACAGTTTACGAAAAGATTATCAACATGTAGAGGATTTTTTTGTAAATATTTTGTAATAAATATTTTGTAAATAATTTGTACATTTAACTACAATTTTGTATTTTTCTTATGTGTGGAGACTGTAGAGGCAACGTTGTGGGCACCCTGTGTAGGTAGGTATACAGAGATATGAGAGAGAGACCATTTTAATGGCCACATGCATGTACAGTGAATATATGATCAAAGTTTAGGATGAGTTCCTCATTCTGGCTATAGAATTTCCTTGTCTGTTAGCCTTGAATTAGGAAAGTCAAAGGGCTACATGCATTTTGTTGATGGCTCAAAGTAAAGCAGAACTTCTCTTTTTATTATGTTTTTTTATTTATTTTTTTTTATTGACCTTAACATATCAATTTATTTTTTTATTTTTATTTTTTTGTTGTTGTTGTTGTTTTTATTATAGATAAAAATAAATAACAATTTCTAATTGCCTTTTCAGCAAATAAATTTATAAAAATGAGCTTTATTGCCTTACTTTTGTAATGATATAGCAAATAAGAGGTTATTATGAATGAATTTCTTTGAGTGATATGATCATGAACCTACTAGATTTTTTTCATCTTAGATTAAACAGCGAATGTAATGCTTTGTGGTGTGTAGGCATTGTAACAGCACTTTTGATTAGTCAATGGCTCCCAGAGGCCTAATAGGCCCATGTCTTTTATTTTCAAAAGTAACATTAGTCTAAAATAGATTCAGAGAGAAGTTGATAACTTTCTTCTTGTTGGAAATAAAACAAGGGGGATCTGGTATCTCTCCAACAAATATTTTTTAAACCAATGTTATAAGAAAGCAGAAATAAGTTACTTTCTCAAAATCATTATTTGTCTAGACCTACATGCTTCTATATTAATTTTTAAAATCACAATGCATATGAGAAGGAACTTGTATGGTAGAATTATAATATCAAAAAACTACTTATTGTTATAATGATTCTTGTTCTCCAAAACCTTAAGTTAGCAAGTGCACATTCACTACTTTAGAATTATTACTCTCTTCTCATTGCATAGCTATCTCAACTTTTGCTGCTTCTACTATCAAAATTCAGCCAATTTTCTACTTTTATGTGAATTTGTCTATAAAATTAACTGTCTATATTTATCTGCCAAATTAGTCAACTATAAGATGAACGTAAATAAAAAGCCTGCAAGAATTACAGAATTTCAGCCAGTAAAATTTATTGAGGGCCTAGTATTCATCTAACCTAACACTTTGTTGGATGCCAGTGAAATGATAAATGTATTAAACAATACTTCCCCATAGAAACTAATAAGTCCTGTTAGAAAAGGCAATTCCATGTAATAATATCGTTTTGCAACTTATGGTATAGGCAACATTAATTTCCCTCTTTTCTACTCTTCCACTCAGGATGAATGAAGGAAAAAAATGGACCAGTCACTTGCTTAACTTGGGCCTCAGTTTTCACAACTCCCAAATAAGAGCCTGTACTAGGTGATCTTTCTGTAAGGATCCTTCATGCTAACCTATTTGTTATAAAGAAATACGGAATACAGACCCACTGAGGTTAAATGACTTACTTCCCTCAGGTGACAAATGTAAGTTAGAGACACAAATTATATGACACATTAAAAAGAAAAGAATATGGGTAAAATTTCCACAAGTTTTAAATTCAGAATGTAAGACTTAAAAGCATTCAAATCTTAAGAAGAATATGCATTGCTATAAACTGTTTTCATTTTTGTAACCTTAGATTTATATTTTACTTCTGATAAGTATCGTTTTTCAAAGAGCAGCCAAATTTATTCAAACATAGTGGATATTCTGAATCTCTTGATTATGAGTGAAACAAGATCAAATAAAAGCTAATTTAGTTCTGTAACATAATAGACAATGCGTTTATGACAGCTCTTACAGTGTTAGAAATTATCAGTAAGTACTCTACCCTTGTTCCCAGGTTTCTTTATTTTCTTGTGATAATTGAAATAATGTTTGTTCTTTATGCCTTGGAATTATTTTTGAATCACTTTTCTCCATACCTTTCAAGTTAATCCATTAGCACAACTACAGGATTATTTTTGAATGTTCAAAAATGTTCAAACATGCCACTTTTTCCTTTGTTATGTTATTATAGTCTCTTAGAATTAGTAATTTAAAATTCAATTCAGACAACACCCTACCCCATGTTTGAACTTTGCACATCCCCTGCTCTCATCACAATGGTGTGAAATATTGCTGCCCATCTCCTGGACAAAGCACATATAAGGTTAATAGTAACCAGATGCCAAAGTAGCTGTCAAATACCATGATGAAATCAAGGGACTAGCAAGTGGTTTAGGAAGTAATGAGCTTCAGGTAATGAGGATATTGGGAAAGGACTGCAGACAAATCCTCATGCTTAATTCAGAGAAAGATACACTATTTGAGTGGAGAGGTAGGGGAGAAGGGTATTATACAGACTATACATCCAAGAAGCAATGTTGAAAATTCAAATGTGTTATGATTTTGTACATACAGTGTAAAATGACTATTGGCTATGTAAAAATATCATGTATGTTATACCCACATACGTAAGAACACCAGAATTTCAATTTTCAATTTTTAAAAATAATAATCATCTTTGCAATTTTTGGCCAAGGCTGGGTTTGAACCCCCCACCTCTGTCACATGGGGCCTGCGCCCTACCCCTTTGAGCCACAGGCGCTGCCTTAATCATCTTTATTATGTGCACCACATATGCAGCACTTAGCATCCTGTATTGCATTTTATTGTCACTATTTGGTTTTTAACATATATTTTAGATGTCCGTGACTTGCATCTGCCAGGAACGGTGGTAAAGGTTTTATGTAAATTATCTCACTTTTTAATTTGAGTCTTCTCTTTCCTACTGACTTAGAAATTCATGTAAAAGAAAGATTATATTTTATTCATGCTTATGGTCCCCAAATATACTTTGTGTATATTATTACACTTTGTGGGTTCTCTAAATATATATTTACTTAATAATTAATATATAAAAATACACAACCATCCTGGAAAGGTTTATATCGTGCAAATTTAGAGTTAAATGACCTGAGTTCTAGTCTTTTATGAGCTTCCATATCTTCATCTGTTAAAAGAGTAAATCAGACTGTATGGTTACCACGAATATTTCAAATGCTACAAGCTTATAGAAATATAATAATGATGGTTTTCTAGCTCTGAAAATCCACTTCAAATAATGATATTCAGGTTAGATGATTTTTATAGCCCAGACGATAAAGGTCATGACTCTTTACATACATAAGAAATTCCTACACAAGCTAAAGGCAGTCCTCAGTTAGGATCTTGAACTTGTCATTTTCCATTCATTCCAGGGCCCTACATTTGAAATGATTTGTGTCATAAAGATTACTGACTGAATGAAAATGTCTTTTTTTTTCCTTTATCACTTAAATTTAGCATATCATTGGCTATCAGTAATAAACATAATCATTTTAAGTGGTTTCAATTAAATTGTGCAGCTACAAACCCTATACAAGGGAAGTTATTTAGTGATGTGATAAGTTGGAGAATACCCTGCTGCCTTTTCAAAAACTACTAAGTCATAGCATATATATATATATATATTTTTTTTTTTTTTTTTTTTTTTTGAGACAGAATCTCACTTTGTCGCCCTGTGTAGAATGCCATGGAGTCATAGCTCACAGCAATCTCAAACTCTTGGGTTCAAGCGATTCTCTTGCCTCAGCCTCCCAAATAGCTTAGACTATAGGCCACAATGTCCTGCTAGTTTGGGGGCAGGGGGATGTTGTAATTTTAGTAGATATGAGGTCCACTGTGGCTCAGGCTGGTCTTGAACTCCTGAGCTCAAACTGTCTGTCTGTCTGAGCTTCCCAGAGTACTAGGATTACAGGAGTAAGCCACCTCACCCAGACTATATTTTATATTCTAACAGATTAAAACTAATTTCTTTAAGATACAGAAATGTTACTAAAGAAAAATTAATCTTTTTTTTTTCTTAAGATTTCTAAAAAGATTTCTACTCATCCTGAATGGTAAATCATACCATAGTAGATATTTCCTTTTGGGGAGGAGAGGTGGAAAGGTTTAGAACATCTTTAAATTTTTAAATGTTTACTAAATATACAGAAGTTGAAAGAAAAGAAAAGGTTAGATGGGTCAGACTGCTTTGGTGAAACTTGTTTTGACAGGACAGCAATGTATACGTACATATAATCCCAGTGATTCAGATTATCAGCCTTTCAACATAGATAATTCCACCCAATGATAAAGAAGGAACTTGGAGATACTTTTGTTTTCCAGATAAAACTTCATTACTTTAATTCCTGTAGCTATAAAGACTTTAGGAAGAGTAAATACATATAACATGGAGAGATGTCCAAATTTCTTGCTCTTACCACATATTTGTTGGTGTAGATTTTTTTAAGAGTCATCCTAATTTCTATTTTATATACTTCCAGCTCTTTTTCGTGTTTCCTATTTCATATATTTTTTAACTTCATCATTCTCGATTACAGATTTTTTCAACCGCAGAGCTATTCTTATATTCTCTTTCCCATGTTTTTCCTCCACATATTTTATATCACCATATTTTTCAATGCAGAATGTGCACATTTGCCCAAATATTTGAGGGAAAAATAAGGATGCATATTATGCAGGGTGTCCCAAAAGTCACCTTACATAGAGGAAAATGGCAAATTGTAACTAAATGTACGTTTTGTTATAAAACTTTACAAAGATGTAGCTAGCACATAGAGAATATTTTGTAAATAAAACAGGTACCTAAATATAAATAAATAAAAATTTAAACTAAATAATTAAAATAAAAATATATTTTCTAAAAAATATGGGTACACATTATACATGGGCACTCATTATACATAGGAAAATATAGTATTTTCTTTTTCTTTTTTTTGTTTTTTTGTTTTTGTTTTGCAGTTTTTGGCCAGAGCCAAGTTTGAACCCACCACCTTCTGTATATGGGGCCAGCACCCTACTCCTTTAAGCCACAAGGGCTGCCCCCAAATATAGTATTTTCTAACAAAAGCAATATATAGCTAGACATGTTTAATAGTATAATTGCAGAACACCCTTACTATTAACATACCTACTTTTTTCACCATAATAAAATGTATACTTTTAGATATTTTAGAGTTTTCCTTTATCTTCCTCATTTCTTCCTTCATTTAATTTTCAACATAACAGAAAGTTAGTTGGGGCCAGTATTATTACATTGATTAGGCAAATGAGAAAAGGGCAATAGAGATTAAATTACTTATCCAAATTCACACAGAATTAATTATACAACCAGACTCAAACAAACCCATACTTTCTCATTCAAAATTCCATTCTCTTTCCAGTACTCTCCCCTCCTCTAGTGTCATGGATATTTAATTCCAGAGAACCTCACATGTTCACAAAGAAAAGATGCAATTAAGAAATTCATTATAGATATTGTATGTATGTGAGTGCGTGTGTATCTATGGAGAGAGAGAGAGAGGATCGTGTTACTCTGGGATGATTAAAAACATATGATAAATGTTGATTTTTCTACAAAGAAGCAGACATTCATTTGCATATGGTCAAGGTTTGAATAAACATTAAGTTGATTGATGAACAATATGACAAATGAAAATCTAAAAGAAAAAATTCCACATAATTTTCTGCCAAATAAATTGGAAGGCTGGCTATCCCATATACTTTAGTCAAGCAAGGTTTCCTGAAAGTCAGTCAAGTCCTGTTTGGTTTCTCCTTCAAATTTTTCAAAAGAGTGCTTCAATTTATTATGACCTTCCCCCATTACTTTTATATCTATTAGCCTCACTCCTGTTCACATTTCTTGTGATATCTGGAATCCAGGTAACAGGGCATCTTCTACGTTTCAAAATATCATTTTCTAATATTTGTACTTACTGCAAACATTGCTACCTTGCTCACATACCCAGTATATTTTAAGGATTTAAATTTGTGTTGGTATAAAATAATTTCAAAAGGATTATTCAAACTTTTGTCTGCAGTCCTATCTGCATCTGTGGCACTCAAGCTTGCTGTTGATCTAAGTCATTTTGTGGATTTATATCATCATCATTATCTAAGAAATATTTTTTGATGCTTAATTATACCTGACATTGTAAAAAGATGGCAGTGAATATAGCACTTGTTCTTAGAGTCACAGAACTATCAAGCCAGGATGCAATGAAGATTTCTTGTGTGGTATGGTCACTACTATTAAGGAACTTACATTTTATTTGGGAAGATAAACTACATTGACATGCATCAAAAATCACAGCATTATGTGTATGGTGAAGTTCTAAATTGTGTTCTACGTACAAATGAAGAAAGAGAGCCAATTAAGATAATTTTATTAGAATAGGTAAGAACTAAACTGTAGCCCAAGGACACTAGGGTTTGAATTGACAAATTCAAAAGCTGTGGAATAATCATGTTTCACAGTGGGAGAAAAGATAAATTGGGAACTAGGTAGTGGTAGGTTAGAGAGTGACCTTTGACTTGAATATATTTAAGATAATGGTGAGAAATGCACCATCAGATTCTAGTTCTTTGAAGAGCTAGAAAAAATATACTGAATTTCTGGAGAAATGTCAGTGCTGGGAGATAAAGGAATTTGGAGCAATACTCACTACACTGGTTAACTGAATTTCAAAACTTTCCAAGGAAAAGGTTGTAGAGAGAAGAGAAAAGAGGTCCAAAGATTAAGCATTTTTTTTTTTTTAGAGCTTTGGGGAATATTGAAGGACCATATTTATGTCAGAATATTAAAAATGAACCCTTTCTCAGTTTTCCCCCATCATTATACATTACTACATTCCATGATTGTTAAGATTCTGCTCTGTGCAAGACATTTGACAGAGTACTTCAGACCTTCCTGGAAAAGTAGATGATACTTAATTCTGATCCTCAGTAGTTTAGAGTCTAATGAGTAGTTGGAGATCCAGTAGAAGCTCTCTATGGAAAAGATTTGGCAGAAAAAAAGTTACTACTAAATTTAGAGAAAAATCAGAAAGCAGAGTAGATAAAAGAGAGATTGTATGGGATGAAAGTACTGCTAGAAAGATCTGTTTGCCCCAAGGCCCAAAGAAGGAATATAAATTTGGATCAACTCTCTCAGGTGCCATTTTCACTGTCACTTAAACACAGAGTGCCCAAATCTCTTTTTACAGACTCGTAGAATTTCAGATGGATAAACCTTTTGTTTAAAAAAAAAAAAAATGTCCATGGGTCTGTAGTCATTTTTGCTCTGTCTTTCTGCTCTTATGCTCTAAACTTAACAAAAAGTAAATCAATCAGCAAACAGAAATTAAGTACCTTCTGTGTGTCTAACAATAGATTAGGTTAGTTGAACTAAGAAATGGAAAGAGTAAGGTCCCTTACTTATTATGTGAATTACTTATTAGTAGAAAGCCTTTAGATATCTGAATTATACTTTGGCTTATATTACATGTAAGTGAATAATAAGCTATAGATTAGACCTTCAGATAAAATTAGTTCTTTGGATTACAAGTGACAGTTATTCCCCCCCCAAAAAAAAAAATGTTTTTTTAAGATTATTTTGAGGAATATTAGCAAAGCATTTTATTATTCCTAAATTCATGGATGGGGTTATAAAAGTAACAACCCAATAAGTACTAAGCATTCTAATAAAGAAATAGAACTAAAGTATGCTTATTACATTTGTTGGTGACTTAATATTGCTTATGTTTTAAAGATGAATAAAAGTGAGACTTAGAGAGGGTTTCTGATTCGCTCCAGGTCACACAGCTAATTATTGGCAAAACTACAGAGAGAAACCAAATCATCTAACTCTGAGATCAGGTTCTTTTCCACCATGGTTCATTGCCTCTTGAAGGCTATGTGGCATATTAAATGAAAGCCTCTAAAAATTTGACTACATCATACTGTCCTTGAGAGTCATATCATGCTTAATGAATTCAGAATGAACAGAAAGAACATTTGCATTCCTGGCTTCAAAAATTAGAAAGTGAATACAAGTATGCGAGTATTTTCAAAATTATGACTTTTATTTTTACTGACATATAGGTAGAAAATATGTACTGTGTGTATATTATTAATATATAATGAGCCTATATATTTACAATGAGAAAGAAACATGCAAAAGACAAGCAAGAATATTTTTGTGAGGTTTGAATTAGATGGCTGACCATTTTGACAGACCACATGCACCAATGTATGCTAGCCTTTCCCAATTTATTTGAGCAACTGAAATCTGAAACAGTTCAAGGTTGGGTGCTTCCTTTCTATAAATTTCATCTCGTAAAACATACAAATGCAAGCATGAGTCACTAGCTACAGAGTCCCAGACTTAATCCATTATGTAATTTTTATAAGGAAAGAAACCAGTGACCTTCATGTGGTTTTGAGGAGAAGGACTCTGTGAATTACAGAGTATGTGAAAGATGAAATCATAATATGAACAAATTATTTCAATGGCAAGATCTACAAGGTAAAAAACGAAGTGCGTTTTACAGAATGAAATTCTTTTGCTTCTGAGAGTCTTCTTCCATAATTCACTTGGATGTACCCCTTCCATATAGTCCGTGGATTTGAAACTAAATTGAAACATTTACATATCTTTCAATCAAAGTTTAAAGAGTTAACTTTCCTTTGGGTGTGCACAAAAGAAACAGTGACAAGAAGGAAAGCGCATAGCCCAAGATAATTCTCAGTGCATGTTTGGATTGCTGGATTACATTTTCTACTTAATCTTTTGCCAGAACTTTTAAACTATAGCATTAATGAAGTTATTATTTATTTATACCATTCATTCTAGTAAATACAGAGCAGAATCTCTGAGGCAGGAGGAAGTCCAGGGAGACTGAGTAAGAAAGAATAAATGGAAACAGGGAGAACTGGAGCCACATGCTTAAACACACAGAGAATGAGGCGTGGAGCCCGCATTCAAATCTGGGTCTATCTGACTACAGAGGTAACCCTTTCTCCATAGCCCTTGATTAACAGCCTTAAGTTTTAAGAATATGCCAAATACCTCCGTATAACTTTTCCTTAGTCAGTAACGGTGTTTTCAAAGAACTAAATGACAAGTCAGGAAACATCATTCACATATCAGCCCCTATGAATCAATAATGTGTCTATTTTCAAAGATCTCAGTTCATTTTTAGAGGTGAGGGAATAGCTGTTTATGAATTAATAGAAAAAAAGATTGAAAAAATGTGCATACTCTTATCTAATCATAGTAATTGGCAGTGAAATAGGAAAATAGAAGAAGTGAACCATAATATTTTTAAGAGGCCAGAGATATTCACCTAACATTCCTTGAAATCACATTTACTAAGACAGAAAAGGCATTTATAATAAATATCACAGGGAATATTTCGACTGAATATATTTTATTGAAATTCCTCTCCACACATTTTTTGTAGCATAATGAATGATTCTATTTTAATGTGATTTCATATATAATGGTCATATATTTTCATAATTTAACAAGCTCAAATCCAAACATGGCACCTGCATTTTAAATACAAAGCAGACTAAAGTCCAATTTTAAAGATCCATTTTATGCCTTTGTTAACTTTGAAATGTTTTCCTCTGATATGTAATTTCAGGTTGATAATGTATTTTGTATTGAGGTGGAGTTTTTTTGTATTTTTATAGTGAGGCTTGTCACTTCAAGCTGAATAAATATTATGACTAGATTTTTTTAAACAAAAATAAGGCATACCAAACAAATCCACCTGCGATCTGAGAATATTTTAAGAATCAGTTTCCAATAGTATTCAGAGCAAAGGCCTGTTGAGTATTCAGTAACTGTCACTAGTTTTTAACTCCATTCTTAATTCATTAGCTTTAAAACTTATTGGTTTTAAAGAGAATCACTAGAAGTATATATGCTGGTAGATTAAAGCAAAAAGAGATGAGGACCCAGAGCTATGTTTCAAACTTGTAATTTTAGCACTTTGGGAGGCTGAGCTGGGTGGATTTCCTGAGCTCAGGAGTTTGAGACCAGCCTGAGCAAAAGCGAGGCTTTTAAAAATAGCTGGGCATTGTGGTGGGCATCTATGGTCCCAGCTACTTGGGAGGCTTAGGCAAGAGGATCACTTGAACCCAAAGAGTTTGAGGTTGCTGTGACCTATGATGCTATAGTACTCTACTGAGAGCAACAAAGTGAGACTCTGTCTCAAAAAAAAAGAGAGAGAGAGAGAGAGTTGAAAGGAACAGATAGGTTTGAATTACAAGGTACAGAATTGCCCAAAATAACCTTTAATGAATATCCACTGTGAATAGAAAAGTTAAGAGTATCAAACACAATCTTTGCCTGAGATAAAGAAGGTATGACATTCTTGTACTTCTGCATACTTACAGACTTGACAGTTTCTTCACCAAAGAAGTCAGCAGCATATATTGGTTCAGTGTTAAGATCCATCAACGATTAAAAAGAATCACCCCCAACAGAAAAGTTTGTATCATTCTGATTATACACGACCACTGAATGTTTGCTGATGTGAGAAAGAGGCAAGATAAAAATTAACCTTTGGATCTTATTCAATTTAAAAAGATTTCAGGGTGGTGCCTGTGGCTCAACAGAGTAAGGCGCCAGCCCCATATGTCAGAGGTGGTGGGTTCAAACCCAGCCCCAGCCAAAAACTGTGAAAAAAAACTAAAAATTCACAATGACTTAGTTGTTTTTCCATATTTGTCATATTTGAGATTTTCTTGTTAATGTCCTGCTCCAGCTTCAACGTTACTATGAAAATTGGATTCCTTTTGTATACATACAAAAACATCAGATATTAGGATTATTTTTGACTAAAATCTGGCCTTTTGTGAATCTTAGATGTATAAAATGCTTACACTTTTATTATGTAAAGTTAATGTATTTCCCAATGGATCTGTAGCAATACAATCAGGCAATTTTTCAAAGGGGACCTTTTCATAGGAACCCCATTATTTCTTTAGAAATCGAAGTTCAATGTGATTATGTGTTCTTGTGTTGTACAATTTATCTTTCCTTTTTTTTTGGCTGGGGCCAGGTTTGAACCTGCCACCTCCAGTATATGGAGCCAACAGGTGCCACCCAAATTTATCTTTTCAATAGCCATTTTTTTATTTGAAGAAATAGTTGCAACCCCAAATCATTTCATAATAGTTTTATTGAGATGTAATTCACATACTATACCATTTACCCATTTTAATACTGATATGTAAAATTAAATAATTTTTAGTATACTTAAAGTTGTATAGCTATCACCACAATTTCAAACATTTTCATCAACCCCCAAAGAAAGTACCCATACACAGTCACTTCCTCACTCCCACCTCTGAGCAATCAGAAGCCCTCTTCTGTATCGTTGTATTTGCTTGTTCGGAGAGCCTGGAAACTTTTGATAGATGTACTTGCTGGGAGTGTCTGAGGGGTTTTAGATTAAGAAAGGTTGAAAAATAAAACAAAAGGAAATTTGTGGTTACATGTAGGCAATAGAGTCATCTTGATTTATCTGGCTGACTCCTTAATTTTTCACACTTCCGAAAGTAATAAGATTTTGTGTCTGAGCGTCTGTCATCCTTACTTTTGCTATTCAATTTTATTTTAGTACTGAAAAGGCAATAAGAAGGAAGTCATCCTCCAAGTACTACTGTTCAAAATCAATTGATTTGGAAAACCTGAGTTTCTAACTCAGGAAAATTATATTTCTGCTCATTTGTTTCATTTTGTTCCCCATACTATACAATCAGGACTTGCCAAACATGACTATCCTTTACAGAAAGGAGATATTTACCTCCAAAATCTTTTGTGTACATGCTATCAGCAGTTGAATGCCATAAGAAGCACTTGATTGAAGTGTGCCATCTGTTCCTTTTCTAAATCTTTAATATGAAAGACATTTCTTTAAAATTACACCTATTCAGAAGACTTTCATGAAATTAAATTTCCTGTCATTCTGATTGGCTCTGAATCATTCTTTTCCAATAGTGGTGTAGCATAACACATTAGTAGAAACTTTCAGATGGTATACATTTAACTGCCAACATCACTCGATTTTAAAAAGTACATAAAATCTGAATATAAAAAATGGTACCTACATAAAATGTGAGATTTATTATTTAATATGCTTCCCCTTAAAATAATAAATCTCCTAATATCTAATAAGTATGTACATAAATCCTATTAATTGTATCTCCATGCATATTTTAATCTCTTTTTGCTAAAATGTATATGCTCTATACACACTAGACAATAATTGTTTTTGTTATCTGCATTGTGCTGAATGGGAGGTAATAGGCCATGCACTATTTTGTGTTTAAAAGCTTCCTCCAGTGATTTTGTCTTTTGCAATTGCCCCTTTGGTTTGCCATGTTTGGACCTCTAATCATTGTAGAAAGTGTCACTGATAGTCTACTTCATTGCTCTCTTTGACATGACACAGTAAATCTGAAAGGCAAGATCACATTAAACCAAGGTTGAAGTTTTCAAGAATACATGGTAATACATTTTACCTATAGAATAAAATATATTTTATACTATAGTAGTAATATATTATTATAGTAGAAATATACCATTTCTACTACTTGAAGAAACAGAAAAAAATTTTTTTATTATAAATCATAGCTGTGTACATTAATTTGATCATGGGGCACCATACACTTGGTTCATAGATGGTTTGGCACATTTTCATCACACTGGTTAACATAGCCTTCCTGGCATTTTCTCAGTTATTTTGCTATGACATTTACATTCCACATTTGCCAAACTTTACATATACCCTTGTAAGATGCACCACAGGTGTAATCCCATTAATCCCCTTCCCTCTACCCACCTCCCCCCTCCCTCCCCACCCTCTCCCTTTTCCCCCTATTCTTGGATTGTAACTGGGTAATAGCTTTCATGCGAAGGTCCCAAAGAAGGACCCCCGGGCAATTGAAGCAGCTTCAAAAATACACTATTGGGACTTGATCAAACTAAAAAGCTTCTGCACAGCCAAGAACATAGTAAGTAGAGCAAACAAACAGCCCTCGGACTGGGAGAAGATATTTGCAGGTTATGTCTCCGACAAAGGTTTAATAACTAGAATCCACAGAGAACTCAAACACATTAGCAAGAAAAGAGCAAGGGATCCCATCGCAGGTTGGGCAAGGGACTTGAAGAGAAACTTCTCTGAAGTTAGAAAAATTTAAATTAATAAACTAGCAGAATAAGGCAAGGGCCTATGTATGCTTCAAGTAGCCTATAAATAAAACTTAGTGAAAGAGGGAAAACGGTTTTGAGCAAAGGAAGAACCAGAAAAGGATGAGAAGGTGGCACCTGTGGCTCAATGGAGTAGGGCGCTGGCCCCATATGCCGGAGGTGGCAGGTTCAAGCCCAGCCCCGGCCAAAAACAGCAAAAAAAAAAAAAAAGAAAGAAAGAAAGAAAAGAAAAGGATGAAAGCATACTGTACTGTTCCATTTCTGTCAACTTCTGGAGTTAGCAAAAATAATCCATAATGATGGAGGTCAAAAAGTGGTTGCTGGAAGCTTGAGGGGGCTGGTGACTATAAAGCAGCAAGGGGATGGAAATATTTTATATCTTCATTGGGATGGCATTGTACAGGTGTAAACATTAATCAAAACTGATTAAACTCTACATTTAAAATACACAAATTTTATTATATGTAAATTATACTTCATTAAAGTAGATTTCCTTTTTTTTTTTTTTTTGAGACAGAGTCTGACTATGTCGCCCTCAGTAGAGTGCCATTGCATCAAAGTTAACAGCAACCCCAAACTCTTGGGCTTAAGTGGTTCTCTTTTCTCAGCCTCCCAAGTAGCCGAAACTACAGGCACCCACCACAATGCCAGCTATTTTTTGGTTGCAGTTGTCATTGTTGTTTAGCAGGCCCTGGGCCAGTTTCGAACCTGCCATCTCTGCTGTATGTGGCTGGAGCCCTAGCTGCTGAGCTACAGGCATCGAGCCTAAAGTAGATTTCTTAAAAAAACAAAGTAGGCAGTAAAGGTTACCATGTGGCCCATCTGTGGTCCTGTTTTATTCCTTAATGGAAGATGACCCCCTTCTTTTTTAAGTGAATCTGAATGCCCATGAATTTCCCCAAAAGTACGTTAATCTTTTTGTATGCTAACATTTCCTTATGTTTCTTGGGACTGAGAACTGGCATTTTAATGATGACTGAGCCAGAGTAAGGTAGTCATTTCCTTGATAGACATTTCACTTTAAATGCCTGTTCTTCTCTGTTATTTCAAGTGAAGAAGAAATAAAGCAGCAAGCACATCCATTTCATCTTCATGGGGTTCTTATGACTTTTAAAGCACAATTCTGAATTGAAACTACTGTTTTATAATATTCTTCCTCAGGGTAGGCTATAAACAAAATAGCAATTTTTGTGGGAAAAATAAGATAAAACTTGTCTTGAACAATCACAACATTACCTTCAATATCACTTCATAAATAAGTTACAAGTAGTGTCAGAGGAAATAAGATTACACAGGTGAAATTTTAAAATACTCCACACACTATTTTTGTAGGAAGAGATTGCACAGTGTTTGGATTAGTTTGTAGACCAAGATTGTGGCCAAGAGCATCTATCCTCTCTATCTAGAAACATTGACCAAAAAGGAAAAAAATCAGAGTCATTGTGGGAATTTTAAAATAGTAGTTCAGTAAGATGCAGAGGAACTTGAAATGATGGAGCATAGGTATTAAAATATACCTCAAATTTATATGTAATTAGGTGAGAGAAGAAAAATGAAAAAAGTTGTGATAGCTGAAAAATATTAATATAGGTGTGGCACCTGTGGCTCAAAGAGGTAGGGCGCCACCCCCATATGCCGGAGGTGACAGGTTCAAACCCAGCCCCAGCCAGAAACTGCAAAAAAAGAAAAAAATTAGTATAAAGAATGTTGTGATCAACAGGAAAAGAATAAGCAAATTGATCTAAAGATAGAGATGTAAATGGAGAAGAAAATTTTAGTTTATTCAAGGTATCCCATACTTGTAAAAAATTAATTGAAATTTTAGAAATCCACTCTAAAACATTACTAGACATCAGTTGATAGGTCTTGGAGAATATTTTTAAACAACCAGATTGGCTGATTTTAATTAAAGAGCAAGAATGTTTTATTATATCTCAATCCTCCCCCAAAGGCAAAAAAATTCCCATTCAACACTTCCTGAATAAAGGGCATTATTACGCTTTGCACTGGCTGCAATGACTATACATGGCCACTAGAGGGCTGTAATTCCGTTCGCAGTAGTTCTCAGGTCACAACTGTTTTGCTTCCTTCAAGGGTATTTGTACAGTTAGGTAAAATTAAGTGAAAGCTGCAACAGGCAGAATGGGTCATTACCATGTATTGAGATGACTTCATGCATTGCTGCAATGCAATATATAATTCTGATTGTACAGATTAATAACTTGGCTACAAACTTCTTCACTAAGCAGGGAGTCTCATCATTGCTCCAAGGTTGCTATTAATTTTGTACCTCTACTTCTTGAAACATTAGACAGAACTAGTTTTACAGCCTTTTTCTGGAGGAAGTTATTTTTATTTACTATGGATTTCCTGTTTCATTAATACTGAAATTTAACGTGATTGTGTGTTCTTGCATAGTCATTTCAATAAATCTTTGCACTACTTGGAGCTGCAAGAGATGCAAGAAAATGATTGTCCAAACTTATAAATACTAAATATATTTTCTGAAATTTAGATTAAAACATCAGAGTTTTAACCAAGTTATCCTTCCTTCATTTGAAGTGAGGCCGGTTTTTACTGTCATAAGGAATGAAAGATATAATAATACGTTGGTATAAAATTTTGTATTTTGGATGCTGTAATGGGTAGTCACATTAAATTATTTAAATGTGGCTTTAATATTTATCACATAAATATGTTATGCTATTTTTAAAATATGTTAATTTATGTTGATAGATTATAAGCTAATAAATCTTTAATATCTTCAAATGATATAATTAACATTTCCTATGTATTTCTCATAACTTTAATGGTCTTTATTTTTATTTCTTCATTTTTTTTCAGGAAAAAACTGAAACTTTAATGGTCTTTTTATCACTCTATTTTACTTATTTGACTAAATGGAAGAGTTAAATTTAATTTTTTTTAATTCCTGTATTTAAAGTTTTGGGTCAAGTTTTATGTGTTTTAAGAAATTTTTAATGCTTAAAACATGATAATGTTAATGCGTTTATACCAAATTTATTTGTCCTACCAGAAAAAAAAGGTAGCTGGCTAATATTTGTTTCTATCTTGTTTTTGCCTTCCAAAACAAATACAAGCAATTAATACTGTTATAATAACTGATACTGAAATGGTTATTTTCAAATGTTATTTCCCTTCCAGAGTCTAGGATTGTTTTAATACCTATGAGCAAAATACCATTTAATTATTCCTGTAATTGTTTTATGTGAAATGCTGTTTCAACTAAACATTTGACTTAGAATTTTGCTGATTCATTTAGAATGAGAACTAATATTTCATTTCTTCTTTAGTAAAAAGGTGAACACTACAATACCTACTGTACTAATATTTTCTGTTTTAAATTAATTTTATATAAATAAGGCTTTATTGTGAAGCCTAATTGTACTTCCAGTCATTCATTATTTATAAATAGTATAGACACTGTAAATAGCACCTTACTTATGGAATCTTATTGCATTTTTCTCAATATTTGCTTTTAGGGTTATCAGCTAATACCTGCAAGCATAGGCCAATGAACGCCGACCTTCAAAAATAACTGTAAGTATACACATACATGTGCCTTGAGGCTCTTTTTTTTTTTTGGCAACAGTATTCAATAATTATAATTATAATTAGGTGATTCCCATTATTTTACTAGCATAGACTTACCCTTGAACTAGTAAAACATATTCTATTAAATGCCTACCATAACTGAAAAAGAATATTACTTACTCGGTAGATGGAATTTTGATCCAACCTAAAAACAATCTCAACTTATTTTATTACTAAGTAATGTGTGATGCAGACACCCTTGCCAAATCATTAACCATTGCCTCAACTTTACTGAACTTTACAGTAAGTAAACATAAAATAAGATGGTACAAACTGGGACAATTAGGTTAGTGAAGACAAAATGTGAAGGCTCAACTTTCTCTTTCAGGGACAAACTCTTATACTCATAACTGGGGTGTAGGACATCTAGCTATTGTTTCCCATCATAAATTTCAGAAAGCAAAGCTCCTCAAAATATTCTTGATGAATGGACTTAAAAATCGCAGGAGAAAGGGAGGGGACAGAGGGAAGTCTGTATCTCAAAGTAGCATATCAGTTATAAATGCGGAAAAATACAGGTTTAAAGAAGGAATAACTCCGCATTCTATAGAATTCCAAAACATGATTATTTGGGTAAAATATAGTGCAAATTAGATAAGGTAAAACAAATTGGATCCTTTATTTTAATATACTGACTGCACAGGGAATTCTCAACTAAATTTCTGATTATTCTCATAATCATACATATATTTAATACAACAAAATGGGTTTTGTTTGTTTGTTTGTTTTTGGCCAGAGCTGGGTTCAAACCCGCCACCTCCAGCATATGGGGCCTGCACCCTACTTGTTTGAGTCACAGGTGCCGCCCAATACAAAAAAATGTTTTTAGAATTGTAGTTTGGGAGGAAGAGCTGATATGATTTTATACACTAACTCATTTTTGCCATGAGTTAACAAAACTTTTAGTGTAACAAAATATACTCATTATATAAAATAAATTGAATAATACAAAAATAAAGTGAAAAGTTAAAGTCTATCAAAATTCAAAAGAGGCTATGGATAGAATAGACTTGGGAATGTCTGCTGCACACATTATTAATGAACACAAAATAAAGAAGAAAACAGTGATTTTGCATCAACAAAGTTGCATCAAAATGGCTGCATTAAATTGTGCTCATGATCAGAATGGCCAACATCAAATTATCTTGCTTTGTTGTTTAAGAACTCACCATTTAAGATAATGGTAAAAGTAACTTCCTTTGTTTACTATGTATTGAAAAAAATCTTAATGCAATCAGCAGCTCTCCATAGGGGGAGAAATTCAAAAGGGGAATTCATAAGCAAAATTTTAAAAGTGTAAAATGTAAAATTTTAAAGATCCCCATGCATTTGTCCTGAAAATGCACAGGAAGTCACTCATGATAAGTTTGTGAAGATCCAAGTTTGCCTGTGTGGGTGAAATAGGTTAACATGGACATGCAGGTAAGTTTACACTCTCAAGTTTCAGACAATGCTCACACGAGACTACCTCACATATATCAATGACATGGTAGCCTTGGGTGACAGTTAAGCCCAAGGTCAGCCTTACTAGAATGTGATGTAAGCCAACTTCATCTTGACTATTTCCCTTTGTGCACTGTTCTGTCCTTACCATGTTGTTTTTCTACTTCCCTGTGCCAAATATTCATAATTCTGTGATGAATTCTCCTTGAGTCTCTCCCAGGCCTGTACCTCTCTCTTTGTACACACACCTGTTGACACTTTGCTCTTATCCAGCTGTTAATTGGAGAAATTTCGATATGCAAATTTATCATAAAGTGGCAATACCTAACAAGATCTACCCATCCAGAGGGAGGCACATCTTAACATTGAAAATGTGACTCTAATAACTGAATCCTTTGATGGGCTGAAGGGGAATATATTCCTCAAATTTCACCATGTAGGTATGGGAGGCTATAGGCTACTTCACTTCTCTATAAGGCTGGCTTTTTCAGGACATGTTAGCAATATGAAGAAAATGTGTACAACATACTTACTACAAAAGGTCAGAACCTGTTTTTTTATGGTAAATAATGTTGATGTTGTTGAACTTACTAATGTTCACTGTATATAGAAAAGTACCAAGAGTTTTATTTATAATGTGTACACCTACACATTCTCTGTTTTGGGGGGTTTGGATCTGTGGATCGGTCCATGGTGATGTCTGCAGATATTTTTGGCTGTATAAAATTCAGTGGATCTTAAAAAATAAATTTGCCTCCACTGTCTTTTGAGCTTAGTAATACCTTCTCTAAAGCCCTGCTTATACTGTCTATGCTACTGTGATATACTTATTTACATCACAATCAAGGTAGTAATTTGGGTAATGTATTCAATGTCTCTTGTGAAAAATGATCAATTGGACAACTGTGCTCCTCCTGAACTGGATAAAGTTTGTAATAACAGTAAGTATTAAAGGTAAACACTTCCTTTTTTCTGTAAAATCACACCAGCCTTTAAAGCTCTTCATAAAAATGGTTAACGTAATGAAGAAATAGTGCACACACATTGGCTCTACCTTGCCATGACAGGACTTAGACTTGTCATTGTCTTGATAAGTATATTAACACTTAGAGAATTTTTATCGTTTGATGATGTAGCCTTGTGTTGCTGCAAATAGATACAAGTTTAGTTAAGAGAATTTTTGTTTCAATGAGTTTTCTTATATATAATTGTGTGGCTATTGCAGATTTCTTTACTCTCTAGGTTACCAAATTACTTTCAAAGAAACAAATAGACCATAATAAATATCAAATCTACCTACATTGATAGATAAATTGACCATTTCATTTTGTAGTTTATTGTAGTATTTATTTCATCCACAAATATTTAATTGATAAAATAATTAAATATATTTTATTACTCATCAGCTCTTCATTTGGTTAAAATAAGTAATATACAAACAAAAACTCATGAAATGAGTACAGAATTGAGTACATTAAATAAAAAAATATGGTGTGTCCCAGGTAGGGTACATTGCATTTTATAACACCTGCTGGAACCAACATGTCTTACACACAATAAATATTCTATAATATATTCAATAATTAGTTAAATAACTACTTAACTTATAATGATGAAATAATTATACCTCTACAAGAGAGAGATTCTTAGGCAAGCATGCTTTTTGGAACACACATATTTAAAACATAAGAAAACTTGAGGCTTCATAAGATAATTTGACATTTTGTACATTTTCAACTTTTATTAATAGTCCCCAAATTTAAATGATCCTCTATTATAACAAATTGGACTCAAAAAGCATGGGATTGACTAAGTATGTAAATAAATGATTATTGCATTTAATGATATAATTAAACCAGCTAATAACTTGAAAGACTATATACTATACATATTTTTCATTCTGAGTAACCTATCCCAAAATTCAACAAGACTAACAACATAGTTTATCATCCATAAATTCTAAGATATTTTATCCTTAGGAAAATAACTGAAAGGTACTTTATTTTGGAAATAAAAGTAGCCAGTGTTGAAGTAGTTCCAAAGTCACATGTCTGTCCATACTAGATAATAATAGTAAAATAATTTTACACCCGTGTTTCCTGTTTTTGAACATACACCTTTCAAAAATTTACTTGAACTTTTAAATTGTATGCTTTATCAAAATATTCACATCTCCTTAAATATAAAAGGTAACTTAAGTAACTGCACTAACTAAATTTATACAAATAATATAAAAGGATGTGAAGATCAAAAAGTTTATGACACAGAAATTTATTTTTATTTCATTATTTGAAAATACTTTATTCTTCAGTCCATAGGACTTTAATTTAAAAATACCACATATTGAGCAGTGCCTGTGGCTCAAGAAGTAGGGTGCCAGCCCCATATACCGGGGGTGGTGGGTTCAAGTCCGGCCCTGGCAAAAAAAAAAAAAAAAAAAAAAAAAAAAAGCAAAAAAAATAGCACATATCTTTCAATAAAAACAGATATTTTAATAGCATGGAAGATTTTATGTGCTGTGTGAAGTAAATGTTTGCACATTGTATCCTGTTTCAATCCCATTTTTACTCGTATTTAAAAATAATTTTCACCCACCAAATTAAAACGTTTGGCCCAGATGAGTAATTCATTGTGTGTGCAAGATTCTGAACAATCACTTTCTGTAATATTCCCACAGTATAGATCTAGATGTAGTTGTCCATTTAGTTCTCCTAAAATAAATCTTTAACAATTCTAATAAACTATAATTCAACCAGTAATAAAGATACTAGGAAAATATAGAAACCAAATTATATATTGGTGGTATGTCCATTAAAAGTATCCCCCATAACAAATTTATCGCTAACTCCAATCAATGTTAGCCCTTGAATATCTTCATTCCACTTCTGCGATCATCATGTCAGTTTGGCTTTCCATCATCTGTTATCTAAGCAGCAGAAAAGCTTTCTAAATAATGCCTCCAGTTACACATTTATACTCTCAAATCCATTTTTGCCATTCTTATTGTTCCTAGGATGAACACTAAGGTCTTTATCATGGTTTGTTAAGAACAGCCTTATCTGGGCCCATCTACTTTTTCTGTACTATATTTCCCATCACCCCCTCCCATAAATACTTCAGCTATACTGGTCTACTTTCAGTTCCTTTTTTATTCTTTATTTTTTTTCAAGGCAGGGTCTCACTCTGTCATTAGGATGGACTGCAGTAGCCCAGGCATAGCTCACTTCAGCCTCAAACTTCTGTGCTCAAGTGATCCTCCCCCCTTAGCCTCCTGAGTAGTAGGGACTACAGGCATGTGCCACCATGCCTGACTAATTTTTCTTCTACTTTTTGTACAGAGAGGGTCTTACTGTGTTGCCCAGGCTGGCCTTGAACTCCTGGCCTCAAATAAATCTCCTGCCTCAGCCTTCCAAAGTGCTAGAATTATAGGCCTAAGGCACCTACTTTCAGTTACTTAAACATATGCATTCTCTGATCATAGGGCCTAGCTAGAAATTGTGCCTTCTGTTATCAATACTATCTTAACTCTTCTAATAATCACATCACCAGTTAACAATAAGACTTCAAAGCACAAGTTAAAAGTCATTTCTTCTGGAAACAGGGACACCTTCCTGTCCACCTTACCCCCTAAGACTAGGTAAGCAACCAATTATAAATCCCTATACATAAAACACTGTGCAACTTTGCATCATAGCATTATGGTACGCTATGACAATTATACATTTATTTTCATGTTACTTGAGGATTGCTATCTCCTCCACTACATGTGAACTCCATGAGGTCAGAGACAGTATTTGCTTTTGCTCAATATTCTTAGCATCCGCACAACGCCCAGCATATAACAATAATTCAATAAATATTCTTTCACCAAAAACTGAATGAGCAAATAGGCATTATATATTAAAAAGTCATTTGCATAACTTTTGGGGATGGTTAGTCAGTGGCTGTTCAATTGTAGAGGATATTTTTCTACCTTCCCCTCAGTGGAACTTGCAAATATTGCAGCCTGGTAAAAAATTGTAGACGCCTCAGTGACTAAGACCTCAACAAGAGCTGCAAATGGGAGTTACTGTGACAGCAGTAAAAAGTATTGCCATGAATTTAAATGTTATATTAGTTATATTAGCAACTGAAACTAATAAATGCCTAATACCACATTTGAATTATTTGAGCAGTCCGCTGGGGATTTTAAATATGTCTTTCTTGCCTGACTTCATGGACCAAGAGCTTAACATTCACCTTTTAAGACATCAGATAACCAAATCATATCACCACCATTTTTTATTAAATAAGATAAGCAATATTTGTTGCAAATGAGTTATAGTAAAACTTGAAAATCAATAAGGATTATTGCTAATGGGACTTACATTTTATACTATAAAATATGTATGTAATATAGAAGGAGTATATAATAGAATATATGAGTATATGGAATATATATTGAACATCATTGAAATATGGTGTTACTTCCATTCTTGAGATACTTTACTAAGAAGAATAAAAAGTATCCAATGTACTCAGCCCTGCTATGAAACTGATTTATGGCTTTCGTATGAAAGCTATAACCCAGTTATAACCTAAGAATATAGGGAAGGGGGAGAGGGAGGGGAAGGAGGGGGAAGGTTGGGCGGAGGGAGGGTGATTGGTGGGATTACACCTGCAGTGCATCTTACAAGGATACATGTGAAACTCAGTAAATGTAGAATATAATTATCTTAACACAATAACTAAGAAAATGCCAGGAAGGCTTTGTCAACCAGTGTGATGAAAATGCATCAAACTGTGCATAAAACCAGTGTATGGTCCCCCATGATCACATTATTGTACACAGCTATGATGTAATAATAATAAAAAAAGAAATACGGTGTTACTTAAGGAAGACATTGCTAAGTGGTATAATTCTTACTTCATATGTCTTCCTGTCTAACTATACTTTCTTATTTCTGCTTTAATTTTATATTGTATTTTATTTTTATTCCACTGAATTATAGTTAGCTATTTTGCAAATACCAAAGTTTGTCTTAAATTTCATACATCTGCCATAACTCATACATTTTATTAGACATGTTTCCAATTTTCATCTGTTAAAAGATTGACAAACAATTTTAAGACAAACAGCATGATAAGTGTGAGACTAGTGTGTACCACACCTTGTTGTGGACAGAATTATCTGGAGATCCTATTAAGCTACAGGTTGTGATTCAGTAGGTCTGGCAAGGGCTCTGAGATTCTGTGTTCCTAACAAGTTCCCAGATGTCCAAGGACTACATTCAGAGTAGCAAGGTAATGGAGCTACAAACTCCATTTGCTGACTCTAGGGTCGACAAACTTTTTCTGTAAAAATCCAGATGGCAAATATTTTTAATGTTGTAGACCATATGGACTCTGTCTCAACTACTCAGCTCTGCCATTGTAGCTGTAGGTTAGCCCCAGACAACATATAAATCAATAAGTAAAGCCTGGCTCCTATAAAACTTTATGAACACGGATATTTGAATTTCCTTTGATTTTCACATATCACAATGTGTTATTTGTCTTTTTTTTTTTTTTTTTTTTTTTTTTTTTTGCAACTTTATAAAAATTTAAAAATATTATTATCTGGTGAGCTAAACAAAAAAAGTATGTATAGCCCATGTATTGTGGAATAAAACATTAATCAACAAAAAC
>CAUYPK010096985.1:0-21028 GCA_963574355.1 Loris lydekkerianus
AAAAAAAAAAAAAAAAAAAAAAAAAAAAAAAAGAGTCAGCTAAAACTCTAAGTTTAAAATTAAGAACATTTCCTTATCTTGTGATATAGAACAAAACTTAAAAAAAAAAAGAAAAAGACTAAGGAAATATAATGGAGGGAAAATTAAGGCAAATCACCTAACATTTTTTAGAATATGGTTTTAAGAGAATTAAAAATGCTGCTCTATGTTATTTCAGACTAGAACTGAGGGCATTCACACAAAAGTCCTGTGGTAAGTTACCATTGGCATTGTCTCTCTTTGCAATGACAAAAGTGCTGAGGCTCTGAGATTTTGCACAACTGTGTATCACATCAACCAGACAGCCCACCCCAACACTGCTATACAAAAATAATGGTAACAGTCAGAACCAGTCAATATTTAAACTGTGCTTACTCTGTGCCAGGCAATAGCTTCTTTCATTTAGTTTTGAATAGTTAATATATTTATGTGGTTTAAATATTAAAATGATATGAAGAAGTATATGACGAGAAACGCTGCTTTTACTCCTGGTTTAGTCCCTTTGTCCCCAATCACTGTCTTTGGGAAAACATTATTGTTCTTTTCTCATTGCTTTATCCTCCCAGTTTTTAAAATTTCGCAGTTTTCAATGTTTCTTTTTTCTTTTATTTTACATATCTTGGAATCCTTCTAAAGCTGTACAGAAAGATATTCTTCACTCTGTTTTATTGGGTGGGTGTAGCTTAATCAGCTAATAGCTATAATGAATATTTATTATAAATTGGTAGAACTATTAGGAAGTAGAATTCCTGGGTTGTGAAGAAATGTTTATGTAGTTTTGGAAGACAATGACCTTCTTTCATAAGGGCAATCTCACTCTCTACTCCTGTGGCATCTGAATACTTGTTTCCTCACAATCTCACCCAAGAAGTCTATGGTAAAATTGCAGATTTTTTCCAATCTGATAGGTGAGAAAATGTTATCATTTGTGTTTCTTTTTTTATGAGTGAGGCAGTGTATTTAAGAGGTTTGTATATACTTCTTATTCTGTGACCTGTCTGTTCATATCCATTTCTCATCTTTTATATTCTATTGGGCTGCTGGATTTTTCTTGATTTCTAGAGCTCCTTATATTTTACGGTGATTTGCTCTTTGTCTCTGATTAAAAGTTGTAAATATTTTTTAACATTTGCTTTTTGACTCTGTTGTTTTGTGTGCCATGAAGCATCCTTTGATTTTATGTAGCCTGATTTATTAATATTTTCTTCGATGACTCCTGTACTTTTAGTTGTAATAAGAAAGTCCTTTCTGGTTCCAAGGTTATAGAGAATTTACCCATTTCTCCTACCCAGTATTTTATGGTCTTGTTTAATTTAAATCTCTGATTTATTTGGTGTCTATCTTGGAATATAAGATAGATATGGATTTGACTTTATCTTTTTGCAAATGAATAATTAGTTATTCCAACATTGCTTATAACCAGATTGAGGATGAAGTTGAAATTAGTGCATTTGGCAACAGAGGGTTATTACCAACTTTTGAGAAAATAATTTTTTTTTTTTGGTTGGTGACAATGGAAGTCTCACTGGGAGACATTGAAGAGTGTTCTGGAGGAAAAGTAGTCTTAAGAGTACTGTTTTAAGAATAGGGAGATTTGTAAGAGGTGTCACATTAAGAAGAAAACATGATCTCTTTTAGAACGCATTAGGATGATGGATATTGGAGCCAACTTGCTATGAAACACCAGTGGGTATTAGTGGCAATTTAAAACATTTTATTCCATTGCAGTAGTGCTTGAGATGCTAACATGAGTGTATGTATCCTTTAGCAGGCAAGAATAATTAGTATTGGTCTCAGTAAAGTTTGCTTGAACAAGGGCTTTCTACAAAGTAAAGTTAGATTTAAGAAATGGTCCTTGAGGAATGTGTACAGTATTGGCTTTTTATGTTATTTGGTCTCTTAATACTTCAGCTACATAAACATCAAATTCACATTCATTAATCAGAGCATGAAGAACTGCTTCTTAATGGCCATATTTTTATTTGTTTCTTGACCCAAGTGGTGAAATACGAATTTTAGCAACTTCTGCTTATTAAAATAATTTTCATAGAAAAACAAAGAGAATAGAATTTTCTATGAAAATAAAAATCTCATTTAAGTCAGCATAATGCAATTCATTGCCCATGAAACATTCTACATTTTAAAAGGAACGGCCACACTCTGGAAAACAGTTTGGTAGTTTCTGATAACCAAACACTTAACATATGGCCTAGAAATCCTACCCCTAGGTATTTACCCTAGAGAAATAAAAACTTACGTTCATACAACAAACCTGTGCATGAATTGTCCCAGAAGCTGCTTTATTAGCAGCCCAAATCTAGAAAAAACCCAAGTAAGCTCTCATAGGTAAGTGGATAAAGAGATAAGCAAATTGTGGTGTGTCCATATCATAGAATAGTATTCAGCAGTAAAAAGGAATGAACTGTTGATGCCTGTGACAACTTGGATGGATCCTAAGAGCACCATGCTGGGCCAGCTGCAGTGGTTTCCACTTATAATTCCAGCACTCTGGGAGGCCGAGCCAGGAGGATCACTTGAGCTCAGGAGTTTGAGAGCAGCCTGAGCAAGAGTGAGACCTCTGTCTCTATTAAAATAGAAAAAAATAGTAAAAATTAGCTGGGCATGTGGCTTATGCCTGGATCTTAGCTACTCAGGAGGCTGAGGCAGGAGGATGGCTTGAGCTCAGGAGTCTGAGTTTGCAGTTAGCTGTGATGATGCCACTACTCAGGAGGCTGAGGCAGGAGGATGGCTTGAGCTCAGAAGTCTGAGTTTGCAGTTAGCTGTGATGATGCCACTGCACTCCAGCTTGAGTGACAGAGTGAGACCTGGAGTGAAAAAAAGCCAATTTCAAAAGACTACTATTATGGTTTCATTTATACAGCATACTAAAATGACAAAATTATAGTTACAGAAAACAGTAGCTGGCTGGAGGGACTACCTGTAAAGGGAGAACTCAAAGAATAGCACCCCAAGTTTCTCTAGGGTAATAGAAAAGTCCTGTATCTTGATTGTGGTGGAGGTTAAATGCACCTATATATGTGATCAAATTTCATAGCAGTATATATGAAAAATTTGAGTGCATGTAAAAATGGGCAAAATCCACATTAGTTCTATAGTTTAGTTAATTGTTATGAATTCATATCTCCTTCCTGGTTTTGATAACTGCTTTATGCATAGGTCAGATGTTATTGGGGGAGGCTGGGGGAAGGGTACACACAAACATTGGAACTTAGTGCTATTTTTTTCACTTCTAACCAAGTCTAAAGTGATTTTAAAGCAAAAAACTGAAAAAAGATCTCAGAAAAATGACTCTTGGAAGAATGATAGTGACAATCATTTTCTTTTAGGTTTTAGATAACGTCACCTATGGGAAGGGAGATTTAGGAGCGGGAATCAGACCTCATCACTTGGTTTATTTAATTTGTTCTTGTGCTGCACCTGAGTGATGCAGGGAGAAAATGGGGCAGCGTGGAAAGAACTCAAGACTTGATATGAGCAAACTCCAGCCCCTACTCCTTTAGTTTATATGCTGTGTGACTCTTGACAAGACTTTCAAATGAATTCTCAATTTTTAAATATATAAAATGGGAATTATAATCTTCCATCTTCAGTATGATTGTACAGAGATTATATCAGATTATAAATATGACTTACAATTTTTGTTTTTGAGTCAAGTTCTCATTGTATTACTCAGGATAGACAAAATCGCCATAGCTCACTGCAACTTCTAACTCCTGGGCTCAAGAAATCCTCTTGCTTCCGCCTCCCAAGTAGCTGGGACTACAAGGCATGCACCACCACGCCCAGTTAATGATTTATAATTTAATATATGGAATTTTATTCCCATTGATGTAACTCTTGACCTCCCGTTATTCTCAGTTTTAAAGGTAGATTTCTTATTTAAATACAGAGCTTGTCAAATATTGTTCTTTCTTTAATGTGCATTTAGGAGATGGTCATGGATGGACTAGCCTGTACACAGCCGTGGTGAATTAGAGCAGAAGTTCTCAAAAGCCAACAAGTGAAGCAAAGGCATATTCATCTTTTATTTTAGGGAAGGCTGAGTTGAGCATTTAACTTAATGTATTATTTTCCTTTAATCCAGAAGGGGTGAGGAGGGAAATTCCACACTTTTCCTCTTATGACTTTTTTTTTTTTTTTTTTTTTTAATCAGGTTTATTTCTGACAAAGAAAGATGGTTCTGCAGCATTTTCAAGTGGAGCTTTTACTGAAGTTTCAAAGTGAGGAAAATAAAGAATTCTTTTGCCAATTCTGGCTAGTGGAATTAGCATAATCTCTTTCATGCCATCCGACAGCATCCAGAACATGCTAAAAAGAAATCTGGATCCTGAAAAGAAAGTTGCTCATCTGTGTAACATGGCCTCCCACCAGTCTGTTAATAAATTCATTTTTCCTGCTCCCTAGTTATTTTTCTATGTGTAGATTAAACGGATTATACTGTAATTAAGTTCGACTCTGACAAGAGGCAGTGATTTAGAGCATTGAGCTATGGGGAGGCCAGCATGCTATTTCCAGCGTCACTCTGACTTACAGGCTGAGGACAAAGTGCCCCCACTTCCTGGTGCCTCAATTTTTCCATCTATAGAATGAGATAAACAAAGTCTCAGAGGGACATGGTGCTGCTTTATGAGCTCTATATTCTAAGTGAGCTCCAAATGCCTTTATAGAAAGGTGCTCTTTGAAGAATTAGAGATGTATTTATATTGTTGTTGTGACTCTTAATAGAAATGAAGCTTTAAAATCTAATTTTAAAAGCCTCCTACTGCACAGAGCATTATCCACATTCTTAAATACTGCAATCAGCCATGCACTGAGTCGCTCTGTGGTATTTATTAAAAATAAAGAAAAAAAGGCACTGCAGAGACGCACCATGGAACATTTTCAAAGCATGTACAGCCGTTTAACTGCAGGACTTCCACTGAAGTTAATGGGACTCATACTGGCAAGTTCTAAGCACCACTTTGAAAATTTACCCCATAGTGACAGTTTAATGCTTCTTATACATCATAGTCTCCAGATAACATCTCAAGGCAAATAGGGAGATTTTTTTTTCAAAAGAAATAAACAATCTTTAATGACATATTCTGTATTGCAATCGTTGTAACTAAGAACATGGAGCAGTCCTTTGGTAATAAGGCTCTTAGGAATTGCTTATTGGTGATACTTATCAATGGGGCTGATACTTATCCATTGCATCCTAATTCCAGTTGCTCTTCGCTCACAACACATTTTCTTTTTAAATGTGAAGTTTCACGTTTCTAAGGGCAGAAATACAGAAACTCAGAGGATTATTTCCTTATAAACTCATGTTCACATTTTTTGGAAAGAGTAATAATTTGTATACTGGTTACATGAAGTTCAAACAGGCATAGATGACCAAAAACCCCAGGGCCATACTTTTTGATGCCTTGTTAATG
Organism: Loris lydekkerianus; assembly: GCA_963574355.1. NCBI lineage: Eukaryota > Metazoa > Chordata > Mammalia > Primates > Lorisidae > Loris > Loris lydekkerianus. Next base: position 5,478 of record CAUYPK010096985.1, read on the forward strand.
TTGTTTTTAACATAAACAGTATTTATATGAAGCCTGCCAGCAACCTCCTAGACCTTCCTTGGCTGGCCTGTCTCTAGAGCTGCCTTGATTCAGGATTACGTGGGTCTCAGGGTGTAACCTCTGCTTATCCCCTTACCACAAGTTCTACTCTTCCCCCTCTTCCCCCCAGTCCTCACTGGTCACTGAGCTCCAACCATCCTATCTTCTGTCTTCCCCATGTACAAGCCAAGCTCATCGGGTCTGAAGAATCTTTGCAATTACTATTCACTGGCTTGGAAATGCCGGTGGTTAACTCTTCTCATGCCTTGCTCCCTTTTAATATTCAGGTCAACTAGAGTGTCTAATACTTAGAAAGACTTTCTCAGACCACCTAATCTAAGGTAGCTCCCGCCCCCCCCCCCCCCCGTATTATTTTCTCATTATGCTCATCTCCAGCTGATCGGTACGTATTATCTTGTTTTATGATACAGAATAGGTGTGTGCATTATTTTTATCTATCCACTGGAACGTAAGCTCTGCAAGAAGGAAGACTTTGTCCATTTGGTGCAAGACATCCTCCCCAGCACCAGCACCCATGCTTGGATATGGGAGAAATTGTGTAAATGTTTGTCGGACAAGCATAACCTGAAAACCCGGGGTGGGGGTGATGATCTTTTGCCCCGTTGTCTCATGCAATCAGCCATGACATTCTATAGCCTTCTTTCCACAGCTACTTCAATTTCCATCACCTTTGCTCTGTATCACCATAATTAGTGTCCCTCCTTTCCATTTTGCCCTACTTTGAGGGCACAGGAGACTGTCTTCCTAGTGCAGGAGCCCTGTTTTATTCATTTTCGTGCCTTTTGCACCTGAGACTGTGTTTGGCACATCAGAAGTACTCTGTGAGTGAATTTTCTTACATAACATAGTAGTATAGAATATTAATACCACTTATCACAGTACCCTACTAAATTTTATAGATGGAGTGGGGAATAATCTTCAGTCATTTATTTTCCTAAAAGAGCATTCTCTGAATGGTCAGATCTTATCAGCTAATCAAGCTATCTTGTAAGTTCAAGTTTGTATGCCAGGTCAACAATCACTAAACAATTACTTAAGTTTCCAAGAGTCTTTTAATGTTAACAAACACAAGAAGGCTTTCCTGGGAGTAACATTACTCATCCTGAGGATGCCTGCAATTTGGAACTACTCAGGAAACCTCCCAAAAACATTCCTCAAGAGCACAGGCAATTTGATAAAAGGCAAATCAGTCTTTTTGACCCCAAATTCCCCTTCAGATTAGAGAGCAGCAACAGGTAATCTGATTTAGTTGATATAATTAAGGCCGATACTGCAATTAATGTTGTTCCGTAAAGTCTGGACTCTGGCTTCTCATTCAAAGATCTTGAATTACTAATGATGGACATAAAAGTATCATGTTCTTTTTTTACAAGCTGATGACAACAGACAAGGTCCAATTACCATATATACTTGAGTATAAGCCGAGTTTTTTCGGCACAAAATTCGTGCTGAGTTTGGGTTTTTTGGCACAAATTTTGTGCCGAAAAAACTCGGCTTATACTTGAGTATATAGGTATATTTAATTTAAAAATGCTAAAGAACAATATGCATAACCTTCATCGTTGGATAAGTGTATTTTTCTATAGGGAAATCATGAGAAATAAACCCTAGCTCTTTCACTTATCATCTTTCTTAGGGCAAGTTTCTTAAGGCTTGTCTTACACCCTCATCTATAGAATAGCATATTATACATGCAGTACTGATGTAGGATTCAATAAGATAACATTTAGGGCATTACCTAGCATATAGTGGTTCACAAGAAATGTCAGCAATTATTAACTAAAGGGATTGAATGGTTTTAATGTTTCGTGATCAATCAATTCTACAGGTTTTAATTATCCTCAGATGGTCCAGTTAATCATGTGGAAGGACTGTGTGCTGAAGAAGTCTGAATTCTTAGAAATAAAGAGAAATCCCAGAGGAGTATGTGATTGACAGGAACCGACCCGAGGGAACATAATTTCTACTTCGGGAGACAAGAGATTAAAAGGCAGAGAAAAATGATGCCATTCAAGATCAAGTCTCTTAGAACAAAAGTGGAGAAGAAGGCAGAGAGGAAGAAAGATGATGTTCTAAGTTAGTTGAGAATCGGTGGCAGTTTTGGGAGTTGAGGATTTAACGTTTGAATACACTAGCACTGCATTTTAATCAGAAGAACTCACAGATATATTAGAGCAGCTTCAGCCATGTGGTTAATTTTAATAAAGTATGCAATTTTGTTTCAGCCAAGTAAAAAGCTGGTTCTATTTTCTAATTAAAAAAACACTTGTTGGCATTTTCCTGAGGGACTTTTATCTCATGTCAAAGACATGTATGCTCAGTTGGTGAGGAAACATTTGTGCTGTGGTTTGCCCCCTTGGTCCTGTTGTTGAAGTATTACTGAAGGGAAACTGTTAAAATACAAAGAGAAATAAACTTACATTTACCATTGAACACAGATCCAGGATTAATAACAGGCTGGAATTTTCTGCTTCACTGAGAGTCACTGCAAGACTGAAAAATACAGGTCTGGTATATGTGTCCTCAGAAAGATTTACTAAGGAATCTCAAATACCACTGTTAGAAGTAATTCATTGGCTTCCTGACACATTAAGCTTGTAATTGTGATCTGAATATCAGCCTTTGGTGTAATTTGCAATTTCTGGGTAGGTCATTAATGAAATCCAGAAAAAAAGAATGACTATGAAATCAGTCTTTGAGGTTCTTTACACGCTCTTAATGCTGATGTTATTGGGCGAGTAATCTGTGTCTAAAGCACGGAAGTCATAAAGCAGTCAGCCCAGGTAAATGTACCTGACTCTCTGAAGGTGCGAATTACTGCCCGCAAGCGTAGAAATGTTATTATGATAGAGTCTTGGGAGAGAGATAAAATACATAGAAATGAGGAAGAACTTTATATTCTAGGTAAGATTGTCCCGGTTTCCCAAGCAGACTCTCAAAACCAAGCAGAGATAAATCAATACACAGTATTAATGAAAGACAGCACCTGATTAAAAAAAAGTTAAATAGATTTTTTTCTTCCCTTAGGTTACAGTTGCTTAAAATATGTTTTCCAAACATAAGTATACAATGATATTATGATTTCTCAAAGAACTGAAAGCAGACGTACTGTTCAATCCAGCAGTCCTATTACTAGGTAGCTACCCAATGGGAAAGGAGCCATTTTATCAAAAAGACACTGCACTTGGATCTTTATTACAGCACAATTCACAATTGCAAAAATGTGGAATCAACCCAAGTACCTATCCATCCATGAGTGGATTAACAAAATGTGGTATACGTATACTGTAGACCACTACTCAGGCATAAAAAAGGAGGAATGAATGCCTTTTGTAGCAACTTGGAAAGAACAGGAGATCATTATCCTAAGCAAAGTATCTCAAGAATGGAAAACAAACACCATATGTACTCTATAATATTTCTTGGATTTGAAATCAATGAACTTTAAATAAGCTCCTGGTTCTGGCTAGAGTGCAAGGGTAAAGGGGTGGGCAGTTTGGAAAGGGAGGTGGGGATTAGCCTGTGAGGTCTCTGTCAATAGGGCCCCAGTTGATAGGGTTCAAAACCACATGAGGCTTCCTAGGTGACCACCAGAGCAGCTTCAGTCTGTTCCCAGGTGGGTAGAATAACACTGGTGGGCTTACAGAGAGCGTTCTTCACATTCAAGGAACAACCAGGCTACCACAATCTTTTCTGTGTTTTTTTTTTTGAATGCTCAAGACTTCTAACATTATGTGTATATTTGCATGTTCAGAGTAATCAAATATTACAAATATATGGAGTCTTGAAAAGTTCTACCTACATTTTCAAACTCCTACTTAGAACACTTAACCATGGACAGATGAAAAAGCCTGTCTTTTTTTTTTTTTTTAAATTTCCACAGTAAATTAGGTTGAACTACAGGGTTCACTTTACCATTTTAACGGTGATGTCATGCGTTTCTATGGACTTGTTAAACAGGCCCACATATGGTCTTAGTAGTCATCTGGTGCGGGCCTGCTACCTTCAGACAGATGGTGTTGGATCCCTCCGTCTAGGTAAAATTTTACTGACGTCATACTGATAAGCCACATTTGAACATGTTTCACTATTATATCAATTCAGCTAGAAAAAAAATGCATAGTTATTCTAATCGTAAGTACAAATTTAGTCTTTATTCTAGTGGGGAGTCATTATATATTTATCCATAAAATTTTCTTTTAAAGAAATTAGTTTATTTACAGGTAAAACATCAAGATGAAGAAAAGGCCTAAAGAGTTAACAAAATTGTAATTGTATCTGAACCACGTTATAGTACCTGTGCAAGGTCATTACCGATTGGTACACAGGCAAGTAGGATTACAGTAACATAATTATTATTGTTATTACTAGTGAGACAGAGTCTCTCTGTTGCCCACGCTGGAGTGCCGTCACATTGGCCTAGCTCACAGCTACCTCAAACTCCTGGGTTTAAGTGATCCTCCCAACTCAGCCTCCCAACTAGCTGGACTACAGGTGCCCACCACAATGCCTGGCTAAGTTTTCTATTTTTAGTAGAGACGGGTCTCCCTCTTTCTCAGGCAGGTCTTGAACTCCTGAGCTCAAGCTATCCTCCCCCCTTCGTCTCCCAGAGTGCTGGTATTATAAGCGTCAGCCACCACACCTGGCCTGTGACATTATTTTTAGATTTTTTGTTTGTTATGTCAAGACCTACAAGGATCTGGGACGGGAAGAGAAAGATTAAAGGACTCAGATGTGCTGAAGCATCCACGCTTAGAAATAGCTATCAAAAGGCAACCGCCATCGGGGAAGGAACTTTCTTTTTAGCTTAGAGGCCAGAGATACGTTGGCACTGCCTCTGGAATTGGAACACAACCAAGTTTTAATTGGTTTTAAAATCTGGAATGAAACATTCCTGCAGTCATCCATGAAGCGACCTTATCCTGCAAAGGTTGAGTGAATCTTGGCCAACCATTTGTGTTAGGAATTGTCTTATTTGGGCCCCTTATGGGACAGAGAGTACTTGTTGTGCAGTAGATTCATATCAAGTTACAGTCCTTCATAATGTTGTTGGAGCAGAACTCACTCTGAGAAAAAAGTCTCCAGGGAGAAAAATCAAATGCCTTTATGAACATACCTGGGGGCTGGAAGGACGAGCATGGCTGAGTTGCCACCTACTTTCCTCCCCACCTTAGCATAACAGCTTCTAAGAAGAAGTACAGACTATTCTTGGAGGGGAGAGACAGCTGGACAGAAGGCCAAACAAGGTATTTTAAGATTGATTTAACTTAGAATTTTACTAGAATCACTATTGGAGCATAAGCATCTTACACATGGCCAAATTTCTATAAATTCTGGTGGAGTAAATGGAGATTTGAAATGTGCATACTGAGAAACAAATATGGAATAGAAGATTCTTCTTAACAATGTCCACAGATGGGGAGACATTCTCCATCTTGAATCCACCTTGCCCCCCGCCACAGGGAACAGGAGTAAGAGAGGAAACAGATTACTCAACAGTTCCTGACTTCCTAAAACATAATGGAAAACCCATTGCAGATGAATCTAACTTTAAATTGAAATGTAAATTTAAAAACCCACCTTCTCATCTTGGAAATAATTGAAGAAGGAAGCTTCATCAACAACATCTAGTATTTGCATTTGAATGACTGCCTAAGAAGTGAGGACCCAAGAGCAAGAAAACCAAAGTCAGCTGTCCGATAATAATAGTAAGTAATAACAACTTTTATAGAGAGAGTTTTCAATTTTGTGATTTAAAAAATATGGCTGGGAGAGGCATGATCTTAACTCCAGAATGTTCTGTGGTATCTGGAGTTAAGAAGTAGTATTTCATGCTGGAACCCAGATGAATGGAGGCCTCTTTGATACCAGAGCAACTAGTGAGACGTGCTATTTATTCGAGGTTGGGAGATTCACATTTCAGAGGCTAGAACATGTTACTAAGTCTAAAGTTACCAATGCCTTTAAGTCACCCATACTCTTAATAATTCCTGAAGCAAGCTACTTGATATACATCACTAGGACTAACACAGTGCCCTCCATTCCAGCTGATTAAGAATGTGACCTGGCATTATGTTGTAGAATAAAAAGTTTTCTTTTTTTTTTGAGACAGAGCCTCAAGCTGCCACCGTGGGTAGAGTGCCGGGGTGTCACAGCTCACAGCATCCTTCAAACTCTTGGGCTTAAGCGATTCTCTTATCTCAGCCTCCCAAGTTGCTGGGACTACAGGCACCTATCACAACGCTTGGCTGTTTTTTTGGTTGTAGTTGTCATTGCTGTTTGGCAGGCCCAGGCTGGATTCGAACCCACCAGCTCTGGTGTATGTGGCTGGCACCTTAGCTGCTTGAGCTACAGGCACTGAGCCAGTTTTTTTTTTTTTTTTTTTTTTTTTTTAATATTTAGTGAAATCAGTGCTCCCCTAAATTAGGGCAATGATGGTGAACTATGTATCGCAATATAACTTACTGGATGAAACTTGAGTGTTTTAGAGTTAGATCACCTGGCTAAAATCTCAGCTCTATTACTTATTACCTTGCATGACTTTTAGCAACTTACTTTGCCTCTCTTTGCCTCAGTTTCTTCATCTGTAAAATGGGGATAATAAAATATCTACCTCATAGTGTTGTGGTGAGGATTAAATAAGTCAGCATGGCTCAGCACCTGTAGCTCAGCGGCTAGGGTGTCAGCCACATACACCAGAGCTTGAGGATTCGAACCCAGCCCGGGGCTGCCAAACAACAATGACAACTACAACCAAAAAATAGCCAGGTATTGTGGTGGCACCTGTAGTCCCAGCTACTTGGGAGGCTAAGGCAAGATAATCACTTAAGCCCAAGAGTTTGGGGTTGCTGTGAGCTGTGATGCCACGGCACTCTACCGGGGGCGACATAGTGAGACTCTGTCTCAAAATAAATAAATGAATAAATAAATAAATAAATAAACAAAGTCAACATTTATAAACCTCAAGAGGTACTGGTCCATGGATGTTAGATTTTAATATTAATCAAATGTTGGAACACAAGAAACAGAAGGAAGTGGTGTCACCAATCCATGTATCTGAGACTTTGATATTCACCTATGACACAGAAGGGCTTCCGGGCAAACCTCAGTCTTCCTTGCCATCCTCTATACCGACAACAGCAACCTGCAGACCAGATTCGAATGATGAACTCCAAACCAAAGACGACAATCATCACGAACTCCTAAAATACCAGATAAGACATGTCAGAGGAAAAGCATTTTAGAGCAAACCACACTTGAAACTCTATGAATATTTTTGGACGTTTAGGCATTTTGTCTGAAACATCTAGTTGTTAATGTCTGAAGTCAAGGGCATCTCCTCTTCTCCAAATCAAATAAACATATGAACCTCACGTTGATTCTCTAGGAATCAGGAAGCGCTATTCCTTTTCAAGTCACTAGCGCTTTGCAAATTTAGGAGTCAGTTTCAATACTAAATGTGCAGGCTGAATAATGGTTCTGGCTCATCTGGAATATAGAGCGTTGCTGACTTTAGCTACATCTGAAATATCTGAAAGGAAACAGTCGATCCTAAAAGATAATGGCAAGTTTTACAGGAAAAAGAGCTTCATTTTGCTGCAAGGAGTGATATTATAATCCCTCAGCCTTCAAAAGTTGCTTTCAGAGAAAAACAAACAATATTTAGAAGTATATGGAGTTCTTTGTTGCAGCGTAGAAATCTACTTGTAAACATTAAGTTTAAATAGCATTAGTGTGTATGGCACATATATCCTTTGCCAGAAATGAGACCCCGAATCCTCCAGATTCAAAACTTGTTAATTATTATGCTGCCCTTCAGCAAGAGCTGCCTAGAAAACAACACCTGCTCCAGCAAAATAATTTCAAGATTGTTTAGAAAGAGTTGTGAGTTAACCCTGGGGAAAGGTCAGCTAAAGTAGCTCATTAAATAGTCACAGAATGAAAAACCAAATGGAATTTGTAAGAAGGGAGCATCTCTGGAGCAAGCTTAGTACAGTCACCTTGCTGTCCCTACGGAGACAGGCACTGAGTTTATCAAAACTGATTTTCCTTTAAAAAATAATTCATTTTCTTATTTTTAAACAAGGGTTGACTCAACATTTATAACTGAGAACAATATTTATTAATTTTTATTATAATTGCTTAATTATAAGTGATGCACAGTCTTTGCTAAAACATCAGAAATATAAAGCATAGAAAATAAAAGGTCTAATCTACTCCCTACCCTCCCATCCCACTCCCAAGATAAAAACTGTTACCAAATTTACAAAAATGTCATTTTTGTTGTGGTTTTCAGGCAAATGTCTGTTTCTTTAGTTAGAGCATGTGATCACATGCTGCACTTTGAAATGCCTCATAGGGATATATCATTTTATCTTTCTGTATTTTGTATAAGATAATCCAAAATATTTCTCATCATGGGAAATAAATATCCAATACCCTTACTGTTATTTACAGTGACTTAAAATAACTTACAGATTAAATCTTTGAAGATGACTTTATGAGTACATAACCAAAATTAAGGTCAATATACAGTCATTAATGATCTGAGGGTTTTGTTTAGTTTTGGCTTTGTTTTGGTTTTGGGGGTCTGGGTAGTTGACTATATTTGTTTATTAAGATGTCTACGGTGCTAAATTATGTCATTAACCTAACACATCTTTCAATTATAGAAAGCATGGTGAGGCCTAAAATGCCTATGTAGCTGTGACTGTGCCCAACTTAGGTTTAATAACAGGTCTAATTTTTTGTCCCTGCCCCTAATACCTACTTAGGCTAGAAATTTTGACATTCCAGTTGTGAAAGATCATATTATGAGTAATACCCAAGAAAATCCTTAGTGTAGCCTGAGCCCCTTGGCACTACCTTGTAATTATTTCTCTTTTTCATGGAAACAGATGACCCCAATGGATATATGGATATTGTTTTTAAGTAAGGTATGATAACAAGGTTACTACTATATTTCTGTGTTGCAGTGAGGCAGGATAAATTATACCTATATATTCCTTACCCAAGGTTCAATGTTCAGAAATATTGCTTGCTGCCTTTTTAAAAAAAAAAAAAAAAAAATTAGAGAAAAAAATGACAGCAGAGTCTCAGAATTCATGAAATAAAACTGGAAAAAGGAGAAATAGACAAATCCACAATTAAATCAGGGGACTTCATCATCCCTCTCCCAGAACTCTGGAATAAAACTGCTAGAAAGAAAATAAGCAAATATATAGACTATTTGAACATCACATTCAATCTAAAGGATCCAGTTGCCAGATATAGAACATTACACCCAATAACAACAGAGTACATATTTCCACCTGAGCTTCCATGCAACATTTACCAAGATAGGACATATTTTCACCATAAACAAGCTTCAGAAAGTTTAAAAGAATAAAATCATACTGAATGTGTTCTGGAACCACAATGGAACCAAAGTACAAATGAATAACAGAAGGACAATAAGCAAATCTCTAAACATGTGAAAATTAAACAACACACTTGTCAGTCACCCATTGGTCAAACAGAAAGTCTCAAAGTGAACTAAAAAAGAAATAGAAGTGAATGAAAGTAAAAATATAACATATCAAAATATGTGAGATGTAGCAAAAGCAGTTTAGAGGAGAAAATTCATAGCACTAAATACTTAACATTAGAAATGAGAAAGTCTCAAATTAATAACACAAGTTCCTACCTCAAGAAATGAAAGAAAGAAGAGCAAAACAAACCCAAAGAAAGCAGAAAGAAGAAAATAATATAGAAAAGGGCACAAATTAATGAAATTGAAACCATGAAAACAATACAATTATACAATTTTCACACAATTTCTTCCATAAAATAGAGTAGGAGAAAATATTTCCTGACTCATTCTATGAAGCCAGTATTACCCTGCCACCAAAACCAAAGACAATACAGCAACAAAATAAAACAAAACAAAAACCATGAACCCATCTCTCTCAGGAACTCAGATATAAAAATTTCAAAAAAAAAAAAAATCTTCAAAAAATATTAGTAAATCAAATCAAAAAAGTATACACAATAAGGAAATAGGATTTATTCCTGGTATGCAAGGATGGTTCAACATTTAAAGTCAATTAATACAATGCATTATATTAATACCAACAAGCTAAGAAAGAAAAAATCATATAATCATATTAATTGATACAGAAAAAAACATTTGACAAAATTCAATACCCATTTATGATAAAAGCTCTCAGCAAGTTAGTAATAGAGGGCGTACATCTCAATTTGACAATTAGCATTTATGAAAAACCTACCACTAACATCACCCTTAATGATGAAAGACTGAATCCTTTCTCCCAAAATTGAAAACAACCAAGATGTTTTGTGACCACTCTTATTCAACCTGTGGAGTATAGTCACGGCAATGAGGCAAATAAGAGGAGAGAAAAGGCATACAGTGCAGAGTGAACATAAAATGGTCTCTATTTGCAGATGACATGATTGTCTACAAAGAAAACCTCAAATGATTTACAAAAACACTCTTGGAACTAGTAAGTGATTCAGTAAGAATGCAGGATATATGATAAACACACAGAAATTAATGACATTTCTGTATACTGACAATCAACACATGGAAATCAAAATTAAAAACATTACTTCCAACCATTCCAAATAAAAAAATAACACTTAGATATACACTTAACAAAACAAGTATGGTTTATATATGCTAAAAATTACAAAATTCTGATAAAATTAAAAAATCAGAGAGGGCCTAAATAATAAATAAGCAGAGACAAATACCATGCTCATGAATCAATGACTCAACATATTAAGGAGATCAAGTCTTCCCAAACTGCTCTGCAGGTTCAATGAATTTCCTATCCAAATTGGAGCAGATTTTTTTTTTTTTGTTTGTTTGTTTTTAAAGATATAAACAAACTTTATTTTAAATTTGCATGGAAATAAATGTACAGGCCCTATAATAGCTAAAACAATCCTGACAAAAAAAAATAAAGCGGAGGTGAAGCATCATGGCGGATGGGACAGACGTGTAGCCCACCTCTCCCAAGTCATCAGGTGAGAGGAAGGGGGTCTGGACCTTTTTCCTGCGTGGATTATTGGTGTGAACAGACAGCTGGAGACGCGCAGCGAATTGGCGGATTGCTGTACATGAGGTCATGAGGTGTAATTTAAAACCATGGACTCTGTTGTAGAGATTTTCCCTGTTTAGCCATGCTGGCCGGCAGGCCCCTCCCTCACGGAGGACAGCAGTTTGCAATTCCTGGCAAAACCCAACTGATGAAAATTTATTCCTGAACAGAGTTTGGCACCCAAAAGGTACCTCAGAATCACAAGGTACTAAGCAACCCGATGGAAAATTGAAAGGAAGGGATCCCGCTCTGGAAACAAACATTTTGAATTGTCCAAAATGGCGGGCACCTTCCCTGAGAACAACAGGAGTGATTAAATAGACTGGACCATTCCTGGTGGGGAATATTGGTGTTGGCTGGCAGTTCAGGCTGTGCAGCAAACTGGCAGGTGGCTGGACTCAAAATTCCAGAGCCACAAAAACTAAGTATGAGTTTTCTGCATGCCACAGCTGTGGCGGCAGTGAGACCCAGCAGCACCCGCAGGACTGGCAGCAGCCTCGGGAGCCGGCAGCAGCCTCGGGAGCCGGCAGCAGCCATGGTAGCCAGCACCAGCGAGACCCTGCAACTGCCAGCACCCTCCCCCACAGCCGAATGCAGTTGCCAGTTTGCAGGAGAATGCAAGAGCAGAGTGGTAAGATTTGTGAAGTGTGCACTCCTGCACTGAGTTGGGAGGTGGGATAGGAGTGCTGTCTGGAACAGAGCAGCTGAGGTTGCACAATTAGGTAAAAAAACTTTTACAGAAACTCCAAAATGGTGATTGGACAGGTAGGGTGGTTACCACAGTAACAGTATAAAATGTGAATCAGGTATAAGCCTGGGAACCACTCACAGTGCCACCTAATGTCCAGAAAGCAAATTGCATTATAAATATATTCCTACAAAAGTTGATCCTACGTCATATACATAGATGTATATTTCTACATATATACAAGAATAGTATTTTTGTGGTTGGTGCCTTTTTTTTCTCATCATTTTCTTGGAGGAAATATCATCAATTTTTATTATTTTTTATATATGTTTTTTATTTTTATTTTCTCTGTTTTTAATCTTTTCTTTCTTCTTTTTTAACTTTTTTATGAATACCACTTTTTTTTTCTCCCTTCTGTCTTCATCTTCTTCCCTTCCCATAGTTTCTGAGAGTGCTAACATCAGATTTCTAGAAGGATTTTTGTCTGTTTTTTTGTTCATTTTGTTTGTATGTTTTTTACCCTTTTTTTCTCAATTATTTTATGATTATCATTATTTTTATTGTAGTTTTTTTCTTGTTGTTGTCTGTATGTCTATGTGTTTCTGATTGTGCATCTGTATGCTTGTGTGTCTGGTAGCCTTTTTATCTGTTTATTTGCTTATTTGGTCTCAATGAGTTTGGTGTTTCAACCTGTAATTCTGAGCTCCCAGCACTCCTCTCCACTCTCACTCTGAGGTCTGGAGGCCTGTCCCCTAGGAGTCCAGATTCCTGGGTGATTTCTAGAGGGGTGTGAACAGGGACGGGACTGCAGCTGGTCAGTGCTGATTCTGTGGTACGGAAGTGAGGAGACGACAGTCGGCTGAGAGGGAACCACACCAGAGCGACAATGCCCTGAGGCGCAGAGCACAGCCATTTTTGGCAACAATACGGCCCACCCCCAGATAGTCCAAAGCCACAACCCCTGTGTCCCTGGGCAACCAGAGGAGGCTGGGCATTTTCTCAGAAGGCAACCACCGTGGAACAGACCTGGGACTGAGACACAGGCCTCGTGAGTAAAGGGTCTGCATGTGGCAGTACCGACCTGGGTGGAGCGTGAGGACTAGAAAATGCATGCGCAGAGCCGGGAAATTCCCAGGGCGGGGATGACCCAGAGGACCGCTTTACTGAGCCTAAGACACACCTGGCCCTCAGGGTATCATCAGCCTATAGACAAAGAAAGGCAAGAGGCTAGAGCTGACCGTGCTACAAATACAACCTGACAGGAGCAAAGACAGGGCCTGAGGTGCAGTTTCTGGGAACTCAAAACAGTTTCTCTTCTGCAGATTCATTTAGCCAGGACAGAAATAAATTCCCACAAAGTTGTTCTGTTCTATCAGTAACATTAATCAGGGGCGGGGCTGGAATTGAGTGAACACCCCCCAGCCTCCATGAAGTGCCCAAGGTTGTCAGGCCTCACCACCCCCTGCTGGATAGAGGCAGAGACCAGTGGCCTGGCTGAGCAGATACAGATGTCCTTGTGATTCAGGCAGTTGCAAAGACCTGGAGTATCTGCTCACAGAAAGCAACTGAGTCACAGCCCTGTGGGGCTTTCAGTGACTGGGTGTGATAAAGGTGCAAGGTGGGGAAGGAGGCATCAACCTTCACAGACTACTCTATTTGCTGGGTGGGTCCTCCGGACTTCATGGAGCACTGGAGTAAGTCATATTTGAGTTGTCACCAGACCCCTGTGATCCAGTTCCCAGAGACCTTTGAAACTCTCACACCTGAGACAGGTGCTGACTGAGACAACTGATTTGGACCTTTTGAACTGAGCCAATTGCCCATGGACTATTCAGGTGGGGGTGTGGTTGTAGGAAGATTTTGATTTTCCTTTTCCAATTGTTGCCTGTGGGAGGCAGGGTGACTTAATTGCTGGTATTTCTCCACAGCTGAGACTTCAATCCAGAGTAATTGTTTCACTAGGGTCGAACAGAGACCAGCTGAAAACAAGACAGAACCACTTAGCCCCACCACACCAAACAGGTCCCCAGTTTGTCAGGCTATAGCACTGTAGGGGTCCTCTTCAAAGCTCCAGGGGAAAAATAAAATAGTGTAAAACAATCATGGGGCAGAATCAGCGAAAAATGAATAACCAGAATAGATCAACCCCCTCCCCCCCAAGGAAAGGTATGGCAGATGTAACTGAAGATCCCATTCATAAACAGCTGGCTGAGATGTCAGAAATGGAATTCAGAATTTGGATTGCAAACAAGATTAATAAAATGAAGGAAAATTGGGAATCAGAAATTCGAGAAGAAATTAAAAAGTTGTCTCAAGAATTTAACGAATTTAAAGACAAAACCACCAAAGATTTTGACACACTGAAGCAAGAATTTGCAGCCCTCAAAAATCTGAAAAATGGATTGGATTAAAGATGGCGGCTGAGTAACAGCTTCCCTGCAACTGGGCTTGGCGAGTCTGGGGAGACAAGACTCCAGACATCTCTGGTTGCTGGGATCTGCCTATGATTATCCCTTTGAGGATACAGGGAGCCAGCAAGGGACTTCGGGACCCCAGGAGGATGACAAAAACAGTGGAAACTGGCACGTGGCTGCGTGTGTTCGATCAACCTAATCACGCTGGCAACCGTGAGTACAAGCAGCAGTGAGACTGCAAACTGCAAAGGCCTTACTGTGAACTTTTTTGGTGTTCTTGGACTTGGTGCTTAGTTGAGCTGCCTGGGGGAGAGCTTGAGCAAAAGTGTGGAGGACTTTGGGCACTGTCTGGGGCCCAAAAATGAGCCACTCAGCTGGGCTCAGTGAAAGCCATTGTGTGAAAAAACTGCTCTGGCAAGCTCTGCCCTCAGGGTCCCAGAGCAAGGAATGGTCGGGACAAAGTAACCTAGTGATTGAGTAGCTTAAAGGCGGGGACTGAACTGCCTCACAGCCCTAATCCTTAGGAGCAGAGTGAGACGGTTTGGGCACACTGGAGCCTTGGGCTGTTGCCTTGGGTTAAGTGCCCTGATGTCACAGCTCATAGCAACCTCAAACTCCTGGGCTTGGCGCCGCACAGACCTCCATAAGAGGTGTGCAGCGACCCCAAACCGGTGACCTGCACCCACCAGGGCTCCACATTCCCTGACCAGGAACTGCAGGAGCCACGCAACCCTGCATTCCCTCTCCTGTGTCCTCCTAGCCTCCACACTAGCTCATCCATCTGACCAGGGACTCTGGTAGCTGCGTACCCTCTGGAGCCCTCCCTTCCTCTGCGCAGAGCCCTACTCCTTGCCAGAGACTGCTAGAGCATTGGGTTCTCTGTGACAAAGTCACTGGGCGCCAGGCACAGAGAACCGTGCACACCACCCCCAGCACTGTTGCTGAATCCTGGTGTGTTGTACACCGAAGATGCTTCTACAACCAGAACTCCCTAACTAGAGCAGCCCCAGAGGAACTACACAGGGTCACTCCCTACAAAGTTCCAGCAACAATAAAGTGATCCCGCTAGGGTCGAATCTTAAAGAGACACCTCCCCAACTCTGAGGACGGCCAGAGGCAACTGTGAAAAGCAATCATGAGGGGAAATCAACAGAAAAACTCTGGCAATATGAATAATCAGAGTAGATCAACTCCCCCAAGGATCAATGGGGCAGAAACAGCACAAGACCCCATGCACAAACAAATAGCTGAGATGTCAGAAATTGAATTCAGGATCTGGATTGC